>PVIH01003608.1:45678-136946 GCA_004025045.1 Sigmodon hispidus
TTTATTTGCCTTGGTGTTTGCCTGGAACTGGAACTACAGACAGTTGTTAGCTGCCATGTGGGTGCTGGGAATCGAACCCGGGTCCTCTGGAAGAGCAGACGGTGCTCTTAACCGCTGAGCCATCTCTCCAGCCCCGTTTTTTAAGTTTTTTATGGCTTTATGTGGGTTTATTTTACCCATGCTGGGCTGCCATTTGTTGTATGTAATTTCTGGCCTAGACTTTTGGGCCTCGAGCAGTAGTCCAGCAGTCTCACAGACCCACCCACAGACCTGCAGTCACATAGAAACACACAGACACTTATATTATTTTTATGCTGATTGACCTAGGGCCCAGGCATATAACTTGCTAGTGCTCTAGTCTTAAACTAACCCACCTTTCTTATCCTGTTCAGTCAGGCAACTCGGTACCTTTTCTCAGAGTAGCATTTCAGCTTCTTTCCTCTGTGTCTGCTGCCATCTCCTCGTAGTGCCACTGTCAAATCACTGTAGAATCTTTTTGGTGTGTCTGCTCTGCTCTGAGATTTTTCCCAGTCTGGTAGTTCCACCCACACTTCCTGTCTGCCTTCAGCCAATCATCTTTTTATTAAACCCATAGGTGGGACGATTATTTAAAATGTAACACATAATCCCTCTATAGGCAACCATCATGGTAAGCAAAATAAGTCAGACTTTAAAGGAGAAATGTTAGCAGATGCAGAAGCAAGTAACTCTCTTGTAAGTTTGAGGCTAATTTGATTCAAATAAGGAGGTCCAGGCAAGTCAGGGTTGCACTGTAAGACCTGACCTCAAACAAAGTCTCATATCTACCCTCATAGCACAAAAACCTTGAAAAGGAAGAATGTTAAGAGACAGAAGCAGAGACTCTGTGTGTGTGTGTGTGTGTGTGTGTGTGTGTGTGTGAGAGAGAGAGAGAGAGAGAGAGAGAGAGAGAGAGAGATGTCCTGTAGCATAGGCCTGTAACTGAAGCTACTCTGAAATGGACATAGAAAGTCTCTAAGTTCAAGGCCTGTCTCAGTGCCTGAGTAAGTTCAAACCAGTCCCAGTAGCTCAGCAAGACCTAGTCCAAGTTAAAAAATAAAACATGGGCTTGGGATAACTCACTGTAAAGTTTTTGGCCTAATGACTGTGAAGCCTGTGTTCAGTTCCCAGACCTAGGGAAAACAGAGTTTTCAGAAAGGAGTTCAGGAGAAAAGAGAATCGAGGAGGCTAAGGTGGATAATACCAAAGCTTGATACTTACAAGCAAGGAAATAGCAAAGGAACATTTAACAATGACAATGAACACAGTATAATTCATACAATTCAATAATTACAATTCTTAAAAATGAGTAAAATTAACAAAAAATGGTGACTGACTGAACAGATTTAAGTCTTAGCCTCTGTGAGCAGTGGTGTGTTTCTGTCCTTTAGTGGTCATTTAAGGTTCTTAGAAACAGGGAAGAAAATACCAGAAAAGTGAGCTGAAAAATCCAGAGTGATTACCTCAGTGGACAGATAGCCTTGGCTTGGGGAAGGAAATCTGAGGCCCTAACTGTTGTTATTTTTAATGGGTTTTTTTGTTTTGTTTTTTTGTTTTTCTGTTTTTAGTTATCCTCTTAGAAGACTCTAGGAAATACTTGAACTACTATAAAATGCTCATAATTATAACATGCTCCTTAAAAATATTAATATAATTGTGAACACTCAGGTCGCAAACCATTTGGGGTTTATCATTACCCACACTTAAGAGTGTTTATTAAAATACAGCTTATAAGCGTTGTACCTCTGTAAATATTTGTAATAAATGCAAAAAGGGAAAAATGTTCATGGAGAAGAGAGTACATAAAAAGAAAATCCTGTGTTGATTGACATCTTACATATCAAGTTCCAACTTGTAACATAATGAAGCACTTCAGACAGAAAGTCCTGAAGATCCAGCCTTGGGAGAGCTGTGCAGACCTTTTGAGAAAAGAGAAGCAGGCTCTGAGGTAATGACAGGTTACCAGCTCTATCATTACATGGCTGGAAACACACTACTGGGACAAGGACATTGTTTCTAAAAAAAGACAACACTGCAAACAAGTTAAACCTTTATTCTTAATAACTACTTTTAAACATGAAAATATAACCTTTAAACATCTATAGAGAAATACAAGTCTAAGAAACTCATATCCAAACCCAGTATTTTTACCTGCAATGATGCATCCTTAATGTAACAGGCAACTCTGCATCAAAGGGGCAGATGGTCCTCAGCAGTACAGCTTCTCAGTCTTCTCCCTCTGAAAAAGCAAAACCAGGTGCTAGACTTTCCTGCTGTTACTTCCTCCTCTGCCTCAGAGTTCCTGCCTGGCTGTCTTTTGCTGTTTCAGGCAGTCTATATCCTTCTTATAAGACATGCAATTCCACAGGCCTGGAGGTATCATGTACATACAGCAGGAAGTCTTGTGAATGCAACTGTCTTTCCTTGTCACTCACAGATAGCTTTTGCTGTTCCTCACTGGACTTCTGGGGGGTCAAACCCAGGCACATCCCCCAGCAATGAGGCCATACCCCAGTGCTCAGGGAAACACTTTTAACACTAAAACTTCTTTGTATTTCTTTATATTAAATAATAGAAATACAGATATACATATAGGTATTTGTTTTTCTTACATTTTCCATAAAACTATTCAACATCTTTCATATAATGTTTTAGCATAAATTCTAATATTAATTGAAGTCTGGTCACTTTAGAAATGCTTATTGTTTATGTCCAGAGAGATTATATCTTTATTAAAATAATTATTTAACTATCTAATCTTTTTAAAATTTTAAATTTGTTGTTTTGTTTTGTTTTTAGATACCCTGAGAGAAAATACTTCTCAAATTAAGTTGTTGGGCATAATGGTATATGTCTGTTATCCCAGCACCAGGGTCAGGAGCTCAAGGTCAAGCTCAATCTGGGCTGCATTCCTCCAATGGAAAACATACTGTGGTTTTGAGGATTTTAAAAAGTTACTAAACAAGACAAACCTAAAGAAGATTAATACTTTTACAACTAGTACATTTGGAAACAAACTCAAAATGAGATCTCAAGATATCATTTGTATAAAATAGATGCAAGTTTTTGTTTGGCTTAGTTTTACATTGTTTTCTTTATTCCTAAATACTAAATTTCTAAAATTTGAAATTATAACACCAACTTAACAACCTTCTAGATTTTAGTTTTTCATTTTGTAGACATATTGTTGGGGCAGATGAGATGGCTCCATCAGTAAAGTGTTTGTATTGTAAGCAGGGGTACCCGAATTTGGTCCCCAAATCCTTGTGTGTGCCTATGTATGTGTGCAGGAAAGCTAGCACTAAGTGACAGGATTTCTGGCATGTGGTAGCTACCTGGTAAATGCACTTTTCCAACATGGTCCCCCAGAGCACACCAGGTGCAGGGGGTGGGTGGCATGCCCCTTTCATCCATAATCACAATCAGGCTATGTAAACCTGCACCCACCTTTGCCCTTAGAACTCAAAGGCCTTGAATGGCTCACTCTCTTTTTCTTCCATCTCCATTTCCTCTTCCTGCAAGCTTCCTAAATGAACTCTAGCACGGGTTACTGGTGTTGTGGTTATTTCCTGAGTGCCTTAACATCACTAGGAAGGACAGCCAACCTCACCTACTTGGCCTATACAGTGGCAATGGGAGACTCCTTCTCAATGAACCGGTGGATGGTGCCTGAGCAACATCACCCTTGGTGTCTTCTGATCTCCACACACATGCCCACAGATAACATCAACACACAAACAAACGTGCTCCTTATACTGTCAAGATCACAAACCTTAAAACCTGCTCAATAACATTGAAATCAGTTTATTTCAGCAAGATATTAATGGACAATCAAGTGTGATAACATATTTCTATGATCCCAGCATTTGAGATCTAGACACATAAAGGTCAGGAATTTAAAGCCAACCATACATTAACTATCCAAAACAGAACTCATCATTCACTCACCAACCTTTTAAAAAGACTTTTTATACTTATTTATTTATATGGGGGTGAGAAGTTCCCATGCACACGGTACATGGAGAAGTCACTGGAAAATCTGAGGAGAGTCATTTCTCTCTCTCTCTACCATGTGAGCCCTGGGGGTTAAATCTGGGTCGTCACACTTATCAGCAAGTGCCTTTAACCTCTGAGCCCACTCACAAGCTTATTATTAATTAATGTTTTAACAGGAACTGTGGGGCTTGAGATTATGTGGATAATTATACCTCTCCTTATCCCCCACAACATACATAACAGAGCTGGAATCAATCTTTGAATGTAGACCAAAATGAACATTTGGTAGAGGATAGGAGAGAAAGAAATCTCCAGTGTGCGATAGCCACACAAATGGTGATCTACAAATGCTCCCTTATTCTATCTCTTCCAGACTCAATCTATTTCCTAGGCCACTGAGACAAGACTTAGCAGATGAAGGTGCACCATGCCTGTCTTAATTTTTTTTTCTCTTCCTTTTCAAGACAAGAGTCTCATTATGTAGTCCTGGCTGTCCTAGAACTCACCGTGTAGACCAGTCTGGTCTCAAAGTCACAGACATCCACCTGCCGAGTTCTGAGATTATAGGCATGGGTCCCCATGCCTGGCTTGCCTGGCCTAATTTCCTAAAGCTTTTGACCATGCCCCTGTCTAAAAAAGGTAGGGATGGGGGTTAGGAAAAGAATGAAAATATAATACCTTCAAGGTAAAATACAGCAAGAAACCATTTCACATATGTGAAATAAATGGAAGAAATTCAATACCCATTAAGAATTATTATAATAAAAGAGAGCTGAGGAGTGATCCATAATTCTCTTAGGTCTCAGAAAATAATAGTGTACGATTGGAAGTAAGATTCAAAGGGGACTGTCAAGGATGCTCAGTGCATAAGAGCACACTATTCACACAAGCCTGGTGACCTCAATTTAATCCAAAGGGGTCACAGAAAGGTGGAAAGAGAGGGCCAATTCTTGAATTTGACCTCTGTGTACATTTGCACACATACACATATTAATAATTAATCAAATACCCCATAAATATATAAAAAGTAGTCAAGTGTCAGCTCTCCAAATTAAGGTTATTATACAAAAACTATTTCATAAAAGTCATGGATGTTCACAAGTTTAAAACTAAAAACAAAAGGAAAATGGTAAACTACTTTGTTAATATTTACTCGATGATACTTCAGCCACACAAAATTTTCCCAGGGATGTTTGGCGGGAACAAACTTGCTATGTTCATTCTTGTTCAGTTTTGCATAACCACGTTGTCTCTGAGTTGTCTGTCAGTGGCAAATGTGTGTGAGCATGCTCTTTCTGGAGAGGATTAGCTGTAAGATCTCTAAGTGCTTCATATAATCTCTTCCAGGCAGCTTTGAACACACTAGAAGTTTATAAACGCTATTAGTAAGACATAGTCCCTAAAATTCTAGCTAACATTAATAAATTTGTGGAATTGTCTAAGTAGCTATCAATTATTTATCTGTATTATCAGACACTTGAGATGACATGTAAACTAGGTGTTCTGAACAACTGCTGTTCAGATATGAAGTTATTTATTCAAAGCAGCATTGAGGATCAAACTGTTGGCTTTATTTATAGCACACAAGTGCTGTCCCACTGAGTTATCGCACACAAACAAACTCACAATACACCAATGCAGAAATTTGTTCTGGAATATTATTTTTAAGGTGAGTTACTTTTGTTTCTGTTGCATTTGTTTAATTCTGTGAAACTGTGTTACTTTGCCTGTCTAAAACACCTGATGATCTAATAAATAGCTAAATGGTCAATAGTGAGGCAGGAGAGAGAAATAGGCGGGGCTGGCAAGAAGAGAGCATAAATAGGAGGAGAAACCTGGGAGGAGGAGAAAAGAAGTAGCCAGAGAAGCAGGATGACACAAGGGCCAGCCACCCAGCTACACAGCAGGCCATAGAGTAAGAGTAAGATTTGCAGAAGTAAGAGAATGGGAAAAACCCAGAGGTGAAAGGTAGACAGGATAATTTAAGATAAGAAAAGCTGACAGGAAACAAGCCAAGTTATGGCCGGGCATTTATAATTAAGAATATGCCTTTGTGTGTGATTTATTTGGGACCTGGGTGGCTGGCCCTCCAAAAGAGTAAAAGAGAGTAAAAAACAAACAACAAAAGGAATTTGCTGTTAAAACCTAACTTATTAAACTGGGCACTCAGCACTTGGGAGGCTGAGGCAGGAGGGGCCACAGCAAGTCCAAGACTATATAGTGAGTTTCAGGACAACCTTGGCTACGTTTCTCTCAAAACATCAAAATAATTAAATAACAAAATTTACATTTCAAATGTGTTAAGAATTTTCTGGAGTTTCAAAGTAACTGTTTTAAAAAGCACATGAAAGTACAGGAGATGGAAATATTTACATGGGGACAGAGGCAGAGAAGGATTTGGTAAGAGAGGGCTTGTTGGATCTAAGAATTATGAAAAAGCCATATGGAAAGCTGCTATTTTCTAAGATAATTTTGAAACATAATTTTAAAAGCAGAGTTTGTATGTAAGTATCCTGCATGGGTGGATAATGCGGTTTCCAAAAGCAAGTGATTACTAATCCATAAATCCTAGTGCTTACATGAGCTAGCTCCTTACCAGTTGCTGGCCAGGGAGGCCTGGAAAACCCCCAGAACAATACAGGCTGTTATCACTCTCTTGGCTGTTTACCAGAATAGACAGTAAGACCCTGTTGCTGAGGACATCACACACTCTAGGCACAGGACATGAAGAATGCAGCAGGAACAAAGCTGGAAGCTTCCTCCCAGCTGGCTAACCTTTGTGGTGCTAGATAGTGTTCTGCATCAGCTGTGGGAGAAAATCCATCATCAGTCTTACTCAAGTGTAGACCTCAAATAATATAGGACCAGCCAGACAGGCAATGTGTGTGCAAGGTGCAATAGTGTCATTCCATTGTGAGGGCATCCAACTACTTCCTGATGAAATTGGAGTTCTTTTCTCCTGGAGAGAATTCATATCAGGTTCTAAAACATAGTCAAAAGCCCATAGATAAGGATGTCATAGGTCTTAGGAGGGGAAAGAACCTACTGTTCTGTTGCTAGGTGGAAAAGTGTTGAAACTGCCTTCTAAATATTTTTGTTTATGCTTATAGATTGTTTTGGTATTGCTCTCAGCCTTGGTCAGAGCAGCCTAAATGAGACACCTCTCTCACCCACTCCAAGGCTTGGTTGATACTGCAGAAGAGAAGATAAGGAGAACATTAACAACCAGAGAATGGGAAGAGAAGCCATGGAACACCACGTAGTGGACATGATGTGGCTGATGCTGCACTCTTGAACTCATGGCATCTGTGGTTATCTGCAAAAGACTGGGCCAGTCAATATTCGACATTCCACCATGGATTAAGCATGGTCTCATGAAGCCCCGCATCTCCCTGAGGAATGGTTGGCAATGATGGGTACTGAAAGGCAGTCACTTTCTCTAGCCATATAGCCACTGCTAAGTTGCCCCATATTTAATTGTCAAAGATTAAATAAATATATTTTGAAATATATTTTGTTATCTTTAAAAATAAAATAATAATAATAAATATGTGATCCACTTAAGAAAAAAAAGATAAGCCAAAATAGCATCTAGGTGCTTTAATGTTAAAAAAAAAAGTACCTTTGCAGAGGCAGTAATGTGAACGTAAAGGCAAATTAGCTCTTGCACTCTGCTTTCTCAGAAGCACGGTATAAAATAAGTATCATCCTCAAGAACTGGACATGGGGCTGGAGAGATGGCTCAGCAGTTAAGAGCACCGTCTGCTCTTCCAGAAGACCCGGGTTTGATTCCCAGCACCCACATGGCAGCTAACAACTGTCTGTAGTTCCAGTTCCAGGCAAACACCAAGGCAAATAAATAAATAAATAAATAAAGTTTAAAAAAAAAAAAAGAACTGGACATGTTAGACATGTCATTGCTGGTCTAGACACATGCTTTTTACAGAATGATGACAATTGCAGCATAAAACAAGGCAAGGGTTTTTGTACATATTGTGCAGATTAAAAATCTAGATTTTGGTTTTGCCAAAATAACCTTTACTTCAGCCATACTACTAAGTAACTACATTTGCAGGTCTTTTGTCTTCATTTCCTAAACAGGCCACCCAAGAGTCTTAGAACAATTACACTTCACTTAGCTAAAATATAGTTTAAAAAATAAAGTAATCATCTGTGCCATCTAAAAAAAAAATCTGAGATCTCAACAGGAGACACTGTGGTAAGAAGACTCAGTGATGGGGGCTGAAGAGATGGCTCAGGGGTTAAGAGCACCGTCTGCTCTTCCAGAGGACCCGGGTTCGATTCCCAGCACCCACATGGCAGCTAACAACTGTCTCTAGTTCCAGTTCCAGGCAAACACCAAGGCAAATAAATAAATAAATAAAGTATTAAAAAAAAAAAAAAAAAAAAAAAGAAGACTCAGTGATGTGATGTTGGTGGCCATTGAATAGAAATTGAGATCAGGGCTGGAGAAATGGCTCAGCCGTTAAAGGCTAGGCTCACAACCATAAATATAAGAAATTGAGATCAAACTTGACAGATCCCTTATTAGTAATTTAATAAGATGGAAAACCTTCTCATCAGTGTCAAGAAACAAATAATACCTTACACAAAACAATAATTTAATATAATTTTTGCATCTAAACTACATTTGTATTTTATATTATTAGTACTGAGGTGACATGATGAAAATTAGCAATTCTCTTGTGAAAATATTATTGTATTATTAAGGAACCCAATGATTCCTTTAAAATCTATTTTAAATTGAAATCACACATAAGACTAATTTCCTTGTTCACTTTGTCATTGATGGAAAAACTTATTGCCTAAATGACCTAACCTGCTCACTCCCTTCTACCCTGAAAATGTTACCTCAACATGCAGTACCACATGCTGAAGTGGCTAGTGTCTACTCCAGACCCTGCCCATGCATGCTTTCACTAAGGCTTTTGGGAAGGGCTAAGCACCTCCTTCTTTGATTTTCTTGTAGACAGATGTGGCCATAGGACACAATACTGACAACATATAGGTGATCATTCTACAGAGAAGTCCTTGGGAATAAAGCTTTAACATTTCTATATTCAAAATAAAGACCCAATGCTGGCTGCACATTTTCTGTTCTTCAGAACCATGGTATTCCTCTCACAGTTGTGGGAGAGTCAAGGAGGACTGTAGAGATCAGTCCTGACTTTGGTGGGCTGAAAGGCTGCATCATCAGAAACAGGTGCACACCAACTTTCCTTCCTTCCTCACTCCCCGCCCCCCATCTCCCTCCCTCCTTTCCTCCCTTCCTTCCTCCCTCCCCCTTTCCTTTATTCTCTTCATGGTATCCCAAAGATCACATCTTCTTTATATGTTTAAAATAACTTTCTCATTAACCTTTCCTGGGTGACCCTATTCTTTTGCTTTGTCTTCCAGCCCCGACTGTTTTCCACATGATCGTTTCTGTTGCTGAGGCTTTCCACTGAGTATTTGGTTTATTGAGTCTTTTATTTCTATCATCATTTCAACTTGGTTGTTTTCCAGCAACTCTCTTTACTGAATTCTATTTTCATATCTTGGATTGACTCTCATACCAGTGTATAGACTCAGCTTAGCATTTACTGAGTGGATTTTTACATGTGCTAAGCAGTATAGGTAGAAGTTTTCCCAAGACAAAAAGGAACCTCCACTAAGGGATGTCTTCTCAAACCATTAGCTTAGCCCATGCTCCCTTCTCTCTGAGAAGTACTCAGACTATGAGCTGGGCATGTTAGCAAATGGGCCATCTCATAGGACAGCACACATTCCTCTGGTTTATCATCATTACTAAGGGCCCTTCGTTTATCTCCTTAGTAATGTCCAGGTGCCCTTGTGAAGTGTGCATAAAAATCAGCAAGTTTCCCACATTCTTATAAAAAAGTCTCTCTCTCTCTCTCTCTCTCTCTCTCTCTGTGTGTGTGTGTGTGTGTGTGTTCTGTGTGTGTGTGTGTGTGTGTGTGTGTGTGTGTGTGTGTGTGTGTGTGTATGTGTATGTGTGTATGCAGGTTAGAGGGCAGTTTTCAGGAGTCAATTCTCTTGGTCAAAGGTTGGGTCGTGCATTAAATTCAGCTCGTCAGTCTTGACAACAAGTGCTTTCATGAGCTGAGGCATCTTACTGGTCATAATATTTATTTATTTGAGACTGTTTCTCTGTGTAACAAACAGCCATGGCTGTCCTGAAACTTACTTTGTAGACCAGGCTGACCTCTGACTCACATAGATCTGCCTTCTTCTGCCCGCCAAGTACTAGATTAAAGGTGTGCACCGCCATGCCTGGCTTCTACTTTTCTTTTAAGATTTACTTTTTAATTTTATTTTATATGTATGCCTGCTTTGCCTGGATGTATGCAAAAGCACTGCATGTGTGCCTAGTGTCTGTGAAAGCCAAAAGAGGATTCTGGATCCCCTGAAATCAGAGTTATAGAAGGTTAGAAGTTAATGTTTGAGTGCTGGGAACCAAACCTGTATCCTCTTCAAGACCAGCAAGTGTTCCTGAGCCATTTCCCCTGCCTCCATATTCTTTTCTAATATAGTATTTTAAGTTTCTCCTTTGGTAATTTCATACATTCATACAATATATTTTTATTCTACTGATTTTCCAATTTCTCCTAACTTGATCCCCCCTGTTTTATTTTTAATAACCCAAGTCCAATTAATGATGCTCATATACTCTTGAGGGTGGATCATTCCCTGGAACTACACTCCTAAGGAAAACTGACCCTCCCCCATCTGCAATGGAATGTCTGTTGTAAAATACTATTTTAAGATGTGTTACATTTGTTTATGCTTTAGAACATCTGTTTAATGATGCAAAGATGTGTTATATTTTTTTCTGTTGCATTTGTTTAACTCTGAAGCTGTGTTACTTTCTCTGTCTAAAACACCTGATTGGTCTATAAAGAGCTCAGTGGCCAATAGCAAGGCAGAAAAAAGAAGAGAGTAAGTAGAAAGAGAGATCTGGGAGGAAAAGAAGGAGGAGCAAAGAAGGAGAGAGGACACCAGGGATCAGTCATCCAGCTACACAGCCATCCACGGAGTAAGAAATAAGAAAGGAATACAAACTAGAGAAGGATAAAAGCCCAGAAGCAAAAAGTAGATGGGATTACTTAAGTAAAGAAAAGCTGGCAAGAAACAAGCCAAGCCAAGGGCAGACATTTATAATTAAAAATAAAAGCCTCTCTGTTCGATTTATTTGGGAGCTGTGTTGGGGGACCCCCAAAAGAGCAGAAATAACTAACCACAAATGTCAGCTGGCTTGGTCTTGTACAGGTAACCACAGCCACCAAGAACTCAGAGGTACGATGGTCCTGAATGTCCACTCGGCACTGCTTCATCTCAGTCTTCCTCAATCCCTTGCTGTCACAGTCTTCCCATCCTGTTGTTCCCTTACCCTCGTGGGGAGGAGTATGATATAGATGTACCATTTATAGTTCAGCACTCAATAGACACTTTGTTCTTTGAACTTTGACCAGTTATCAGTATTTGTATTAACCACTGTTCACTGCACAAAGATACTTTTTTGATGAGGACGAAGTGCTGAACTAATGGGTATAGAGATGTGTATTTAGAAAGCAGTTTGATGCTATGTCCATCTAGCAAAGTAATAATAGCAGGCTTACATGTGGGACCTATAAAGTACCTGGTTGTGTGCTCTTGGCCAGATTTACAGTTCCAGGTATGAGTTTCTCCCTGTGGAGCAGGCCTTACATCCAACAAAAAGCCACTGGTTGCCCCTATAACATTCATACCACTCACTATTGTACCCATGGTCATATCTTGCTGGGATAATTGCAATTTATTGGAGCTGTCAGGATTCACAGACAGTGAGACTATTGGTGACTTTTCTCTAGAAGCAGTGTGCATAACTGTGAAAGTTAGTGAGCAAGGAGGAAGCATCCAGTTCAGTACCAGTTTGTGATTAAAGTATATGATGTCTGAAGGGCTCTATCTGGCCTGAGCATGGCAATGACTCTTGCAGGCCTTGGTCTCCCTTCTTTTCCTAAATACCATTATATTCCGGGGGCTGGAGAGATGGCTCAGCAGTTGAGAGCACTGACTGGTCTTCCGAAGGACCTGAGTTTGATTCCCAGCATCTGCATGACAGCTAACAGCTGTCTATGGTTCCAAGATCTGACACCCTTACACACCCTTGCACAATTATGCATGCAGGCAAAACACCAATTCATATAAAATAGAAATAAATATTTTTTTTTTAATAAAAGAACATTCTATTCCTAAAGCTAGCTTCCAGGGTCTAGTCCCTTATTTGGCTACTTCCTCCCCTCACAGCTGACTCTCAAACCATTAAAGTCAAGCAATTAAAAGCCCCCTTTGGCTGCCCCAATTAACATGTCCAATCAAATCAAACCAACTCATCCTAACTGGATTTCCCCTTCTTATTTTTATAAACTGCCATTTGTCTGTGGGCCATGGCTGTTTCCTCTAAGAGAGGAATCCTTTGTCCCTCTGGGACGAATACTCCTCCCTTTTCTCTCGGACCTCTGTCTCCCATTTGTCTCTTATTCCCAACCCTTTGTCTCCTGTGGCAAATAAACCTTCTTTATGCTGAGACCTTGGTCTTGAGATATCTTGCGTTGAATACCTGTCTCTTCAACATCTTCAGCAACACGGTCTTACTGCGAGGTTCGGGTAGACAGCAGAGAGCAAGCAGTAGCCTGCATTGTGTTTGGAGAGGTCTCTGAACAAGCTCCTCTGACCAACTCAACTAGCAGTATCACACAGCTGGCCCTAACCTTCTTGTCTGACAGCCTGTAGCTTCTATGAAAATTACTCTCTACATAGATTTAGTCCATTTAAAGGTGTGTGTGTGTGTGTGTGTGTGTGTGTGTGTGTGAGTGTAAATTTGTAAAACAATACCTTTCCATATGGCTTTTCAAACCTCTTTATTTCGACTTATCTTTCTTCCTACTCCACCTTTTCTCTGGTTTCCAATAGTCAAAATAAGTTTTTCTTGCTGATGTAAACAGGTAATTTAATTCACATGTATATCTTGGTTAGGGTTTCTATTGCTATGAAGAGACACCATGACCATGGTGACTCTCATGTAAATAATTCAACAGTGCCTACCCCCAGTTTAACTAAAAGATGAGATTAAGTATGAGCAGACATTGTTAAGTGCAAGTTCACAGTCTAGTTAGCCTGCTTGCCCTCCTTGCCAGCCTTTCACAGAGTGAAATAGCATTCCTCACTGCAGAAGCTTGTGACTCTCCTTGGGTCTCAACCTTCCTAATGGTGTGAGCCTTTAACACAGTGGTGACCCCAACCACAAGATTATTTTTGTTGCTACTTCATAACTGTAGTCTTGCTGCTGTTATGAATTGTTAACATTTAATTTAATTTAATTGGGGCTGGCTTATAGGTCAAAAGTTTGGTTCATTACTGTCATGGCAGAAAACAAGGTAGCAGGCAGGCAGACCTGGTGTTGGAGACGTAGTTGAGAGTTCTACATCACTGGGCATAGCTTGAGTATATGAACCTCAAGATCTGCTCCTGTGACTAACCCTTACCCTAACCCTAACCCTCCAACCAGGCTATAGTCCCTAATAGTGCCACTCTTAATAGACCAAGCACTCAAATACATGAGTCTATGATATCCATACCTATTTAAACCATCACAAGGTACTTAAGTAAATGTTGGTGGGAAAGATTACTTCCTTATTATAAATAAAATCAACATCTAAAAATGATTCAAGTTTATGTTCTGCATATTGTCCTCCAAGAAGATGACACCTGTGGAAAGGTTTCCATCAGTTACCATAGATGAGGAAAGTGGGATGTATCCATGAGGATAGACGCATTGTAACTCATGTTGTCTAACATGTTCTTCAGTCCCTTTAACAAAACCAAAACAGCACAGCAGATACTATGCTCGTGGAAAAAAAGACAATTTAGACCTTTAAGCACAGGCCCACAGTCATACAGCCTTGGCCCAGCATCAGAAGGTTAGCTAATGAATGTAATGATAGGTTCTTAACATAAAATGCTGAAGCTATGAGCTGATAATGTTTTATAGTTCCCTACTTTCCTGACGCTCCAAAAGACCCCTCACCCTAACAATTTTGTCTCTTTAAGGCAAATTCCCTCTCAGCCTGTTGTTTGGCAAATAAGCAACATTTTGTGTAACAGTTTCCTCCAAGATTGAAACACTCCATCCTACAGAAACACTCCTTAAGCAGGACGGTAAACAACTCAAAATATCTTCAGGAAATCCCTGAAACAGATCAGATCCTCTAGGTTCTCCTTGCTAGAATGAGCAATGAAAGTTAAGAGTCTCAGAGAAGCCAAGATGCGAAGAAGACTCTCAGATAAACTAGCATCAAAGACCCTGAGACCAGAGCAGCTTCCTGGAAGAGGTTTAGAGTAGAGTCACTTGGAGAGACACTGTCCAACCTGCTGAGCTGCCTGCAGTGTGCTCCAGGTTAGCCAGCTTTTGTGAGCAGTCGCCTGTGTTGGGGTAGGCCTTAGTGAATTGGTTGTCTTTGAGTCATTTCTGCAAATTTAAATAACCCCTCACCCATATTACTGTAAGTAATCCCCCACACACAAAGACTCAAAGTTCACCAACTTGGACTTTGATGGTATCAAAGGGTTGAGTTATGGTTAGGACTGTTTTGGGATTGGGATTTCTATCTGGTGTGAGTAGGCATGTGTTGCATCTCTCCAAGAAAGTTTTGTTACACAACAAACATTCATATTCCACTCCCCACCCCTTCCAGATAGGGTTTCTCTGTGTAGCTCTGGCTGGTCCTGGCACTCAATCTGTACACCGAACTA
The DNA here is from genome assembly GCA_004025045.1 of Sigmodon hispidus. Classification (NCBI taxonomy): domain Eukaryota; kingdom Metazoa; phylum Chordata; class Mammalia; order Rodentia; family Cricetidae; genus Sigmodon; species Sigmodon hispidus. The sequence continues at coordinate 60,508 of PVIH01003608.1, forward strand.
ACTTCAAACTCAGATCATTTTCTCCTTTTATGTGAATATCATATGCCTAGATATGGTCCTGAAATGAGAACTCATCTCTGTATGAGTTTCATTCTGAGTTTTCCATTAGATGTTATAGGGGAAATATAAAAACCAAGGCAATCAACTATAATTTTCCTTTTAAACACATAGATGCCTCTGTTTATTAAACTTCCCCTAACAAAGCCTTGAATGATCAACTCCTATCCAGATCTCACTCCTATCTTTGTATCTGTTTAATCTGCTAGATCAGAAACTAGAAAGCTTCACTTGGTCTGCATCTCAACTTTGAGAATATCTAAATCCAAGATTAGCAGCCATGACCCATAAAGCTTTGGTCTACTGGTCACATATAGATGACGGTATATTCCCACTATGGTGTATGTTCCAGCCTGGCTGTGTTTAAAACAAACGTAGAAAGGTTGTTCTCATTCGCCACGCTCCCTTCAACCAAATTGAATAGGCAGTTGCATAACTTGCCAGGGCAAGTAGTAGAATGAGTCAGGATGGGACCAACCCCAGGAAAAACTGTGAGTTAGGCCTTTTGACTTCAGTGCCACACCCACAAATACTACATACACCTTCCTGATCCCCTCCCTTGGTATCATTAGCCCCCAGGGTCACTAGCATACCACAGGCCTCTGTCCCAACACACCAAATTCCTCTCTCCCCCTTCACATCACTGAAACTGACTACCCCTCTTGCCTCTGCACTAATTAAAATTTACTGCTTCAGTTTCTCTTTCCCTGGGGGTTTAAAGTGACAACTACCTAATCTGATAATGCAATCCATGTCAATGTGTGGAGAGAAAGCTAGGAGGGAAAGTGAATTTTAACCATGATCTTCTAAAGATAACACCTTTAGAGTTGAACTCATTAGCAACTTCCAGTGAGAATTTCCAGCCAAGAAATTTAGATGTTTGGGTGAAGGGAGAGCCGTTACGTTAGTACCGGCAATCCAGTAGGAACGGAGGGACCACTTAGGCAAACGTATTGCCAGCACTAATCTGAGCGGTGACCTAGCTTGGTCACAGTGGTAAGTGAGGAACCAGCCAAAGAAATAAGTATCAAGAAGAATCTTGTGGCTCAAAGGAAGGTGGGATTTTAGGTAGGCCACAATTCAGTTTTTCTATCTTTCTCAGGGACTATCTAGTCCTGAGATCTGCTAGCCATTTTCCAAAGTTTTTCTTTAGGAGATTACTTACTTTATAAAATATTAATTTTCTAAACATATAGCTTTTTTTTTTCTTTTGATATTGTAAACCACTGCTTTCTCGGACAGCTATGTATCTATCTGATCCTCCTGCATGTGCTTATGAAAGTGTTTCTTTCTTTCACTTCACAATAGAAAATGACGATCACAGAAGGCAGGTGTAGGTGTCTTGCCAAGATTTGAATACAAGTCATCTGAGAGAGCAGAGCTGTCTTCTTGTCAGTGCTGAGCTACCAGACTGCCTCTCCTCTCAATATCTAGACTCATCTGCACTGTCAATGTAACTATGTCCTAGGGGAATTCTTTTAAAGAGTTCAGTTACTCCCCCAAAAGAAAATAACCATGTATTCAGTGGCCTGAGGGTAACTGTAGTCCTGTCTGACTTGAATCTCTACTCCCACCCCAAGGTAACTCTTCATTCTCTTGGAAGTGTGAGTACCCAAGCCTCACAAAGTCTTTCTCCAGCACTGGAGCTGTGTGTGCTCCAGTTACCTGCTCATGTTTGGGTGGATTAGTTATCTTGCTCCTGTGTCTCTGCTGGGCAGAGTTCCCATCACAGTTCTCAGTCTGTTTAGCAAGAAGGAACAATATGTTTCAGGGCTGAACAAGGAGAAAAACACTAACGTGACCTGTCCAAGCCACAGTATAAATGTTTCACACTGAGAAGAGCCCAATAAACCAGCTGCGAAAACAGTGCTGTTTACAGATGTGAATGAACTCAGAATTTCAGCCTTTAAGGTAAAAAGTGACATTTTAAAAGTGATATTGATATTTAAATCATGTAACCTTAACATTTAAGAGAGAGTGAAACCCCCTTTGTGGGTTTGTTGAAACACAGAGATGATTTCCCTAGGAACAAAATTCAATTGGATGCAAAATATCATATGGGCCTTGAGTTGTTGATCACTCAGAGACAGTCCAGGGGACACATAAAATTCAGGATGGTTTGTGTGGAAGGAAGCAGACTCCAACATACACTCCCAGTATGTGAATGATGGAAATAGAGAACTCACTCCACAAGGCTGTCCTCTGACTTCCACATACATGTACACACATGCACATTATGTGTATACACATGCACATTATGTGTGTACACATGATAAATAAAATAAAATAAAAGCTTTCAAATGACAAAATGTAAAATATGGTAAACAAACCTACAAAAGTTCTAGCCAAAAACTTGGGACGCTAATTTTGGTAACAGGAAGTAAAATAGTTTGTAAGCACATAAAAATGGTCATAAAAGAAATTAAAGTTATTCTGGCTACCTTGCACTGTTTCATTTCCTACTGGTTAGCAGTTCCTTTGTTGCATAGTCTGAGAGAAAGCATTCTTGCCTTGTTCCTGACTTCAATGGGAATAAAAATAGTGTTTTATTATAACATATTTTTCTGGCTTTGTTGTAAAATATTTATTTTAAAATTAATTTTTTATTAAGAATGGTGTTGGATTTACAAAAATTATCAGTATCACTTGAAGCATACTGTTTTTTCCTTTGACCTAGGAACATAGTCCACTTCATATATTTTTTTTCTATTCCTGAACTCTTTCTATATACCCGAAATATTTCCTCTTAAATTTGGCATATCATTTATAACATAGTCATAGGTCCTACTTGTTAATATTAAAAAAAATAAAAGCATAGGATATTCAAAAAGATTATCCTGTAGGTTTCTCTTTTGTGTTTCTGGTTTTATTTTTAAACCAGCCTTTCAGCTTCACCCAAACAGAGGGGATTACTGTGGTAAGAAGCCTTGAGGGCAGCCACCTGAAATGGCTTCTTGCAAAAGGAAGGACAACAGAAAATGCTCACAACATTGCAGAAAGTTCATTTTTGTGGAGGTTTACAGCCACTATTTTCTCTGTTTTGTACCTTCTTTCTGATAGGTCACAAGCTATCTCAAGCTTTATGGACGGTTCTTCTCTTTCCAATAAATGTATCAATTTTCTTTCAATAGCAAACAGAGGCAATGTTCTGTTTTTGTTCCTCCAAACAGGCCTCTCCCTATCTTACCTCCCTGATAAATGAACCGGAACATTCAAAACTGGGGGAAGGGCCCCGAGGATTCTGTCTCCACTCCAGTGGCCTGGCCTTGCTCAGTGTTACTCCTTCCTCCTGCTGTTCTCTAGTGTTGTGTGGTTTCCTTAGCTGCTTTCCCTCAACTTTGCTTCATTCATCCCGGTACTTAGCCTTTAGAGTCCAGATAAGTTCTCTTCCTTCCTAACTTTTCTTTTGCTGTCGGGTACTCAAAGCTGGCTAAACCTTTCTGCTCTAGCTTTCAAATTGTTTCTCGAATGAATGCTTGCTTTCTTCCTGGAGTTTTTCATGTTTAGCCCCTTGAGGACCTTAGGTTTATGCTGTGCATGTTCCATGGAGTTAGGGGATTATATTCAGCACATGCTTGCAAGGCATATCTGAAGACATCCATCACAGTTATTCATTTGGTAAGTGAGATAATGAAAACTCAAATGGTAGCCAAAGGTAAATCATTAATTAATTCCCTCATTCATCACACCTGTACCAGAGCCCCAGGGGCTTGGGAACCTGGGATTGCAGCTTGTCTGGAGAAGCCACACAAGCCTCATCTCTTCATTTTGAGAAGATCTATGAAGTAAATAAAGATCAATTTAGGGGTCTCAGACAAAATTAATCAGGAATGTGTGTGTGTGTGTGTTACTGAGTGTAGTAGAATGTTATGTAGTACTTCCAAGAACAACAATAAAAAAAAAAAAAAAAAACTTTGAAAACCCAGATCACATGATGGTATTCTGTTCCTGAATTCTGCAAGATTTCCTTGCAAATAATTGAAATTAAAAGGTTTTAGTTTGCAGGAAATAAATCACTCCCTTCGACAAGCTGTAGTCTGTCTAGAAAAATAGTTTATTAATCATGTCCTTTTGCTGGAGAAATGTAAACGTTGGGATTGCCAGTTTAGCAAAATAACAGGGAGTTATTTAGTTATAAAAAAACCAAGTTATTTACTTGTTTTTTTTTGTTGTTGTTTGTTTGAGTTTTCTAGGGGACATTTGGGACTGTGTTTCCACAGCACACCCTTGGAAATCTCTTCGCAGCTGTGGGAACCTCGCAGAGCTCTTTCCACCACTCACACCATTCCTCCGTTGCTGTGTGGCTTCGGGAAGCTGGCACAGCGACACTCCCCCTCTCTCAGCTTTCTCCTCAACCTTTCAAAGCCCCGGTCGCGCGGAGAGAATCTGGAAGCCAGGCAGCGAGGAGGGGGAGGAGGGCATTTAGGTCGATAGGGCAGGGGTTGGCAGCTGCGCGTTTGTCACTCTTCCCCCGCGCATCTCGAAAAGTTTGTTTCTGAAGTTGGGGAGTTGTGAGGCTTTCTTCTCCAATCGGCGCCAAGCAGGACAGCGTGCAGCAGAAATTGGCTGCAGCGCCATCAACCTGAGCGAGCGCGAGGGCTAAGTTAAAAGAAGAGCAAGGCGAGGCGCCCAGGCCCAGGGCACCCGTTGTCACGGCAACCCGGGCGGCCGCTGGTCTCCCCCAGCGATTCCGTCCCTAGAGACGGGACGGGGCGGGGCATCAGGTGGACCAATGAGGAGGAGCGGAGCGCAGGGTCTGAGACTCACCGTCCTATCCGAGCGCGGGAGGGGTTGAGTGACAGACAGGGGGCGGGGTCGACGCGTCGGGCCGAGGAGGAGCTGCGCGGCCGAAGGAGCTCGGCCCGCCGCGGTGCAGCGAGGGTGACACAGCATGGTCACAGTCCGGGGAGGTCTCCGCGACGCTGCCGAGCAGCACTCCCTGACTCTTCCGTCCTCCTCAGCTGCTTGGGCAGCGCCGCACGCAGGCGGCCGTTGTTGAGGCGCTGCAAAGTCGCCGCGAGCGGGCGGGAGCTCGGCGGGGGTCGCCGCCCGGCGATGCTGCTTCTCTCGTCGCCGACCCTTTTCGCGCACGCCCGCATCAACTCCGCGAAGAAGAAGCGGCGACTCTCGGCGCCCAAGCGCTGCGCTGCGGTGTCTGCTCCGGAGCTCCCCACGCGCTGGTAAGAAGCACTCGCGGCCCCGGCCAGGTTGGAGGGATGTGCTAGCTTCTGGGACGTCCCGTCGATTCCCGTCTGTTCCCCTCGGTTCAGGTGGTGGTGTGCCTGGTGCACCGAGGGTGAGAAGCACGCACGACCTGCAGTCTCACCCAGGCAGAGACTCCCACCCTCAACCTCGAGTGGGAGCGACGGGCTGTGGGTCACAACTAGTGACATTGCCCGGTGGAGCTGGTGCGGATAGCCCTACGCGGAGGGAAGGGTTCCCGGAGTCTGTTTCTAATTTCTGTAAATGATTGTGGAGATGGTGTGGTGAGAGGCCGCCCAGAAGAATGTGTCTGTGTAAGGGATCGGAGAAGGGGGTGGGGACAGGGGGACAGAGAGACACTGCCTGATCAAGCACTTTCATTAGTTTACTTCTCTTTGCTCTAGACCGGGCTTCACTTTTTTCTTTTGCTCCTTGGCGTGAGCTCGGAAAGCTGCAGAGTTTAAAAATTAAGGCAAAGTCAGGAAACTTTGGAAATTTAATTTCCTTCTGCTGTGTGTTAAATGAGGGAGGATGGGGAGACATAGGAACGAATTACTGCGGTGCAGGTAGGTTTCTTTGGCCTTACCTCTCCACATTGGCGACTAATCTTTTCGACAGCCTTCTGTTATTTTCTCTTAATTGCATCTTTGAAATAACAAACGCGGTGACTTCATAGGGAGCTGCCTGGTGCTGAGTTTACCTCTCCGAAAATGGGGCAATCGGGTTTGTTTTCAAGGCGGGTCCTACACAAAATGTGGGACATCTGATCTGTGGGTTGAAGGACGCTGCTAATTAGGAAGATTTAAAAAGGTCTATCTAGAGAGTTTATTAAAGGATGGGAAGGGAAAAAAAAGTACCTGTATTATGAAACAGGCGTTGGTATTTTCCCAAATTCTTGAACTAGGTTGGCAGGGTCGGAGTAAAAACCTGCTTCACTCTCATATGCCAGTAGTGGTGACTAGGTACAAATTATTTCTTTGGGTGTTCTCCAGGTTTCCTGCGAGTTACTGTGGGGAGAAAGGAGAAGGCTATTAGAATTTAAAATTGAAACTATTCAGGATTATTTAGGAAAAGGGCTACATTCTATAGTGTTTTTCACTTTCAGCATCAGAGAGCTGTGACCTCCTTTACCATTATATATGGATTTACATTGTCCCACAACACTTTCCTATGTTTCTTTCTTTTTCTTTTTTTTTTTTTCTTTTTTGAGGATGGTTATCAACTTCCAAAAACATACTCGAGTTTGCATATTGCAAGTACATAGATGCCCACACTCCAGGGTCAGTTTAAAGGGCAGATCTGAATACCACAATAATAGTGTCAAAAGTTGCAAAACTTGTTTTATCTTCTTGTTTGTTTTTAAGGTGCCTCTTAAATGCAGGATTTCGGCAGGAGAATTGGTTAGCAGTTTGTTTTAGGGTAGATAGTAGGTGTTCACTTTTCAGGTGGGGGTGAAAGCCAGCCCAGACCTTGAACAGACTAGCTGGGTGCTCCATGAATGAGCAGCACAACACCCTCAGCTAGGTCTTTATCTTACAGAGCTTATCTTTTATTTAAGAGAAATGAGTCTAGCCATGTTTCACCTTTAACAGATTAGGAATTGGGTGGGTGAGCATTGTTGTTGGTCCATCAACACCTGGCTGCATTTCTATTTCATCTTCTTGCCAGGTCCCAAATCTAGTGTAGAAAAAAAGTACCTGGGAAAACTGGAACTTCTTTTCCTCTTTTTTCTTCCCTTTTCTTTCTGCCATTTTTAAAAATAAAATGTGAATCACTTTCATAATGCAATCAAATTATAATTATTGCTGTTTGAAAATGAAATGAAATACAACCAAAATCCAAGCCAGTACATTTGTCAGCATGATTTTATTTGGAATGTATTTTTGGGAAGTCTGTACCTCTCATTACAATAGGGAGTTTAGTATTGTTATTAGGCTCTGATGCCAGCTGGCATGGCTCTTTTGAGTTCATATCACTTTAAAAGGTTGAGAAAGGAGGCACGACACTGAGGCTTAGGATGAAAGGGTCCTCTATAATGAGAAAGATGGGACATTTGCAACTCTGAATTCTCCCTACCCCCACCCCTCCTTTCCTGGAAGCTTTTCTCCATTTAAAAATTAGAATGGGTCTAGCACACAGGAACTGTGAAAGATAGCTTTCCATCAGTAAATTGATGAGCTAAATTAAAGTTATAAATTTTATATCAGAACTAGCATGCTGGCTACGTTGACACAGAAGAGGCCTTACAATAAATAGTCTGGGGGAAAGTGGAAACATTTTTTAAAGATCTTTCTGTTCTGTTTTTTTGTTTTGTTTTGAGACAGAGTCTCTCTCCAGAGCCCTGGCTGTCCTGGAACTCCCTATGTAAACTAGGCTGGCCGGGAACTCCACAGGGCTCCGCCTGCCTCTTCCTCTTGAGTGCTGGGATTAAAAGCATGCATCATTCTCTGCTCTAGATCCTTCTGTTCTGGTGTTATGAGGAAATACCCTGTCTTGTCCAAACTCCATTCCCAAAGGTGTGCTCATTATTAATAGCTTGTAAAGCAGTCGGAAACCAATTGTCTAATTATTTACAAAACCCAACAGAACAGAAGAGTAACTCCTAAGAGATCACATGCAGAAGCTGGTGTAGATATGACACAAACTTAGTGGGTATCTGCCATAGTTTGCTGTGTCCTGTAGGGACTTCAGGAACACAGGCTGCTCTGTTACTTGTTTAAATGTTTGATTACCCTAGGCTTGACCAAAGAAACTTGCTTTTCTATTGTTTGCTTTTCACAATGGAAAAGTCTGAAAATGTTATCAAAGGAACTGTCTGGAGCAGAACCTGTGATGAAGAGTTCAAAGGGTCCAGCTGTCTGGGAGAGGCTTCCATATCCCAGAGACCTGAAATTTATGTCTCATCTGTAAATAATTCAACAGTGCCTACCCCCAGTTTAACTAAAAGATGAGATTAAGTATGTGCAGACATTGTTAAGTGCAAGTTCACAGTCTAGTTAGCCTGCTTGCCCTCCTTGCCAGTCTTTCACAGAGTGAAATAGCATTCCTCACTACAGAAGCTTGTGACTCTCCTTGGGTCTCAACCTTTCTAATGGTGTGAGCCTTTAACACAGTGGTGACCCCAATCACAAGATTATTTTTGTTGCTACTTCATAACTGTAATCTTGTTACTGTTATGAATCATAATGTATCTGGTATGCAGGATATCTGATATGTGACCCCCGTGGGATTGCAGCTCACAAGTTGAGAACCGCTGGTCTAGAGAGTGTAACTCACATTTAGCAATGGAGTTCCTGTTTTGTTTTGTTTCTTTTGAATCTGGGTTGTCAAAAGGCCAGCAAAGACATTTGTATCTCATTGAGCATCTTGGAAATTGTTTTAGTAATAAATTCTGTTCCTTGACAATGGTCTTTCTAGCTTGGTGGTACCCAGCTGTATTGTATTCTAAAGTCACTTAGATAGATTTTAATACTTTGTGTGCTTAGACATCAGTCTATATCAAATAAAACAGTCCTAAGGTAAGATCCAGGCGTCTGAAGTTCCAGAGGCCACTCAGGAGATTGGACCATAGAAATACCTTGGGAAGCAATGCTCTGTACTCACCTACATAGTATAGAAAATATTTTAATGTCATATTCTTTCTGTGTGTATGTGTATATACGTAATGCATGGGAGCATCTACACACCCATCATGTGTTATTTTCTGAGTTCTTTTTCTTCAGGCTTGTAATTTAAACTATGTGCAATCTATTTGCTTGTTTTATCCAGGACTAGAGGTTAAACCTGGAGCCTTGTTTATATCCACTGACTCCATTCTCAGCCTTGAAGTTGCTGTTTTCTAAGATTTGTTTTATTTGTGTGTATGGGTGTTTTATCTGCATGTATGTATGCACACTGTTTTTGTTTGGTCTGTGGAGTCCGTATGAAGGCATTGGATACCCTAGAATTGGAATTCAAGGCATTTACAAGTCTCTATGTGGGTGTTGGGAACTGACCAGAGTCCTCTGCAAGAGCAGAAGTGCTGTAACCACTGAGCCATCTCTTCAGCCCTCCAAAATTGTTCTTTAAGAAAAAAATAAATGACATATCTTTCTTTTGAGGGGGGTTGGGTTTTGTCATTGTTTTAGTAATAAATTCTGTTTCTTGACATTTCATTCATGACTATAATGCACCTAGTTATGCTTCCTTCTTCCTCTCCTGTTTCTCTCCCAGCCCTGCCAGTCCCCTTTCCTTACATACCTTTCCCCCATAATTGACTCCTTGTTTTGTTCCCATAAGTATACGTGTATATGTATCCCTTCTGTTAGATCTGTCATCTAAAGAATTCTGATTAATACAATTGCCAATAGTTTGATAGGAAGTGATAGGCCATGTTACCCCTTCCTTATCCACAACTGCTTGTCTGTATAGGTCTGGTGTCGGTAGGTGCAGCTGCTTTGTCATCTTAGAAATTGCACCGTGTAGCCCATCTCCTTATCTAATGGCTCTTGCGTTCTTTCTGTCCTCTCTTATGCAATGTTCATGGAGCCGTAGCAGGGCGGTGTAACTGTTTGGGCTGAGTCTTCAAGTGTCCCTTATTAATAGCATCTTGTGCAGACATAGGTTTCTGCATTTTCCTCTTTTCATTGCAAGACGTGTGGAGATTTGAGTGAGAATGTACACATATGCCCAGGTGGTTGTATGCTTGTTTTTGTCTGCTGGTGTTGTTTGGGTGGGTGTGGAAGACGTTGCCTTCCTGGAGGAAGTATTTCAGTGGGATTATTTATTGGCAATTGATTATATTGAGGATTAATATTTATTAAGGGGTTATATAAATTTACTGATATAAGTTGAACCTTAAGGTAGTTGTTAGAGAGTTGCCTGTCACAGTCGTGACAGTGCCAATCCTCTCTCTGAAAACGCAAAACAAACAAAAGAAAGGGCAGCATGCAACAGAGTTCTAAATGGGTGCTGGCCATGCCCCATTTACAGTCCAGAGACCCCAAAGCTATGCCTCTAGGTCTCCCTCAGTAATGCCTGAATCCACCACATCGTGTGTCACTGGGGATCGGGTTTGAGGTCTCAAAGCCATGTGCTGTCCCCAGTTTTTTTTTTCTCTGCTGCCTGCTTATGGTTCAAGGTGTTGCTGCACCAGCCATTGTTCCTCCTGATTGCCTCCTTGACATGATGACTCCTCACCCTTTGGAATGATAAGGCAAATGAACTCTTTCTTAAATTGCTGTGACCAAGATGTTTTACCACAGCAATAGAAAAGTCCTTAATACAAGTAGCTTCTCTGATTAAAACTAAGTAGCCTTTGTTTGTAGGTATAAACATTGATATTTAGAATGTGGTTTGGTGGAATTCATTCAATCAAGAAGCAGTGTTAGGTTCCCACCTAGGGCCTAAGACCTCCTCCATCACTGGTTTTGGATTGAGTTTAAAGTAGTAGGTATGGATTCCTTCATTGTGGAGCCTGCCTCAAGTACAGTCCTCCAGCAGTTGGTTACCCCAACAGTTGTACCACTATTGCACCTGTAGGTACGCCTTGCCAGGTAGGTTGGTGGTGTACTATCTAATGTTCCTCCTGGATAAAACCATCTATGTTTTCACTCCTAGTAGCTTGCATAACAGCAGGGAAAGCTTCCAGCTGAGGTCCAGCTTCATTTCTCTCTCTCTTGCATCTATAGTGTGTGTATGTAGTCTTTTCTTTAAAAAAAAGGTTTAGTTATTTATTATGCATACACTATACAGAAGAGAGTACTAGATGTCATTATAGATGGTTGTGAGCCATCATGTGGATGCTGGGAATTGTACTCAGGACCTCCTGAAGAACAGTCAGTGCTCTTAATCTTTGAGCCCATAGTCTTTCTAACAATAAGTTCTTATGAACTAGTTCTGGAAAGTAATTCCCTAATTAGCTCTTTCTTGCTGTGGTATAACACACTGACACACACACACACACACATACCACTTGGAAGGAAAGGGTTTATTTGAGTTATAACCACATCCATAGTTCATCACTGAAATAAGTAGAGACAGGATTGAAGCAGGAAGCACAGAGGAATGCAGGCTGTTTGCTTGTTTAGCAACCTTCTTATCCAACAAGACCACTTGCCTAGGGTGTACCACCTCGTGGTCTTCCTACATAAGTCATTAATGGAGAGATGCCCCATAGACATCCCTACAGGTCAGGTTTTCCATAGAGATACCCTCTTTTCAGGTGATTCAGCTTCTGTAAACAAAGAAGAATGAACGGCAAGGGCCTGTATCCAGATCACTTTTGGGAGCCTTTGAGACCTACTGAGGGATCCCACATCTGGCACTGGGTTATTTTTAGTGACCCAATACTTAGGACCAGCATTGACTATCTTTTCTGGCTCTCTGAGACTTTAAACTCTCTTTTGTTTTTTAATTGAGTTCCAGGAAGCTGGTTACTGAATGGCTTTTGTTAACTCTTCCGATCTCCCTCATCCCAGTCCCTCTTTCTGACCCTTTCTGTCTCCAGCATCTTCTCCCTCCCTTCATCGGACCTTAAGGCAACTCTCCCCAGCACTTACTTGTTGGAAGCCAGCCTCACCTCTTCCTTGTAGCTAGTTCTAACTTTGTTTTCAGATTGCCCTAAATCCAACTGAATAGCTTAATTTCTCTCAGATGCTAAGCTTCAGATGTGGAAATATAATGTCCCAAACACTAAAAATAGAAACAGTCATCATTCTGCCTTCAGTGTTGGGAATAGATGAGAGGTTTTCTGTATATATACACACACACATACAGAATATATATATATTCTGCCTAGGAAGACTCATAGTTATCAAGTGACACGGTCATATTTTCAGAAAGAAGCTTTTATTTGAAGTTAACATGGGCACACAGAATGACTTTGTTTCCTCCCCTGTAGAGGAAAAAAAAAAAACAAAAAAAACCTGAAGAATTTTAGAAAATTGGAAGCTGACCTTGAACCATTGAATTTAATGGTGACTGTCACATGTTCCCTGCTGGCATCCATCTTGAAAGAAGCTGTATCATTCTCCCTCTTGCATCCCTACTGAGAACACCTAAGAGGATGTCCTATTGTAAAGGCTTTATTGGTTTAACGCGCTCTTAGTATCAATGAAAAGAAGTGTTAATTTCAATTAAAACTGCGCTCTTGGTAGCTACTTCTTTTTTTCACCCTTCCTGTTTTCAAGACCATGTTCAGTGAACTACTTGTGCTCCTTCCTAGTGGTGAGACAGTGCAATGGGTAACTAATGTAAGAAACCTAGTGTGATAATGGGCTTTGGAAAGCTGGGGTTTTTCTTTACTGTATCAGAGTCTGGGCTTAACCCTTCGGAGCTACTTTGCCAGCTTCTTAATATGACATTGAGTCCCTAAGCATCTGTTCTTCTCCATTTCTGTACTGTATAGCTTTCACCTCTAAAATGGCTTCCCAGCTGCAAAATGGCTGCTAGTATTCTATTAGAAATGTTATCCTTCAGGCAGATATGATATAAATGAAGTAGGAAAGTTTACATAGTATATGTTCCTTTTCACCCAATGACTTCCATTTCTTTTGGCAACTCCAACTTGTTAGGGAAGCTGAAAGTTGTAGGTTTTTAGTAGATATTTGGTTTTCCTTAAGACAAATTATAGTAGATATCAGGGATCCAATTATTTTTCTCTCTGAATTCAACAATGTGCATGTGTGTGTCTGTCTGTCTGTCTGTGAGTGTGTGTCTGTGTGTCTTGTTTTTGAGACAGCATCTTTCTGTATAGCCCAGGCTGTCCTTGAACTCTTTGCTCTTCATTTACACTCTTCCTACAGCTAGGATTACATTTGTGTAACCACACAGGACTTCCAGTGGGGACCTTGAACACTGCACATGCTCCTTGGGGAGGCTGGTTTATGGCAGGAAGACCACTTGATATCTTTGTTCTTTGCATTATTTGGTATATCATTCTTGGTAGTATTTCATTCATTCATGCAGTTGGTTAGTCAGCACTTGGTCCATTATTGACCCACAGAGATTAGTTACTGCTAATCTTTTAACACAACAAAGAGTTCAGAGCTCTGAGTTTAGGTAGTTCAGGTTAAGATAGTTAACAGGGTAATTTTGGATTTTTTTCTGAGTTCATTTTATAAAGCGATAAAAAATAGTAACTACTTAATAAGGTTTTCTAAGCTTTATTTATTTATTTATTTTTTATTTATTTTTTTTTTAAATATTTATTTGTTATGCATACAGTATACAGAAGAAGGTACCAGATGCCATTATAGATGGTTGTGAGCCACCATGTGGTTGCTGGGAATTGAACTCAGGTCCTTTGGAAGAACAGTCAGTGCTCTTAACCTCTGAGCCATCTCTCCAGCTGCCCTCTAAGCTTTATTTTTGAATGGTAAATATATAAACAAGTTGAGTTTATAAGAATTCTTTGCTTTCATTTCACTTTTCTGTCTGCTGTAGAAACTAGAGGCCTAAGACATAGGGCCATAGTGCTGAGCCAGCCTGAGTGATCTGCTATCCCCCAGGGTTCAGCTCCTCTGCTCTACCTTGTTTTGAGGAGGCCTCTCTGTGCTTTTGTTATCAGGTTGCTTTTCTCTGTGAAGTTTCTAGATGCTACATATCTGTACCTGAGCTGCTTCAGGATTAAAAAGGAAACACTATGTCAACCTATCTGTGTCTCTGAAAATGTGACATAAGAGAGACTAGTGAGAAATGCTGGCCATGTCTTTAGATTATAGCTAAGACAGCAACAGCAGCTGTAAATGTTCCTGTAAATAGTTCTGTTCTGATGTAAACAATTTACAACACTGTGGAGTCTTTCACTAGCCACTTGGTGCTCAGGATTTATTTTGAGAAATATGGTGGGAGGGAGAAGGGTTTCTGTCCCCAACCTCAAAGTCTATAGTTTTGTTTTTTAAGCATGGAAAAGATAGGAAACTATTCATTGCCTATTGTACAATAATAAACACAATAAAAGTTTGCCCAGAGGAAGTGTAGGCTAATGAACAGAGAGGACTCACTTGGAAGCACAGCTTGTTGAGCTGAATCTTGAAAATATTGGACTCCTGGGAGTGAGTACACTGTGTCCTAGAGCAAATCGGAGCAAAGCAGGTGACTGCAGGGGAAAGGAAGTGTCAGACCCGAGGAAGTGCTGGAGGGCTTGAGAAAGTTGGGAAGGGAAGGGAGGGGAAGGAGAGGGCGGATTCAGGGAAGTGTAAAGCCAGGAGTCAGAAGGGACAGTGATTGACTCTCACTGACTATTAGGAGACAGAGAAGAAAAGCCAGGCGGCTATGGGCTATGGGGTCCACCCCGGTGCTGATGTGGGAAGAGGAAGGAAGCAATTAAAACTGTGTGTTGAGTGGCAGTGAGGAGAGTTAACTGATCCCTGATCCGGGAAGTTTCAGAGGATCAGAACAGAGTTTCTTCTCATCATGGGAGATTCTAGAACAGATTCTGTGAGATTTCAAGTGACAGAAAGAGTAAGAAAGACTTCTGTCTCTTTGGAGGCTCTATCCAGGAGGAATGAGTGAGATTTAGGTGGAGGTATTTCTGTAATCAGAGTGGTTCCCCGGTGGAACGCCGGGAAGATTATGCAGGGGTTCTGAGCATGGAAAACTGCCTTCCACAGCACTTTTGTGAGTTTACACAATGAGCCAGCTATTGGCTGAATTCAATTTATTTACCGTGTTCTGCTGTCTGCCCGTTGTTAGAGTGGCCCAGCAGAGGATCTTGACTTCTGATAAAATGTGTGAGGTATCTGTTCCATTGAAAACACTGTGATAAGTTGGCTGCTTGGTCAATTAATCTGTGCCTGGTGCTTGTGTTTAAAATGAGCCAGACAAGCTGTAAATTCAGGAACGGCTTAAATGAAAACAAATCCCTCTCTTTTGTCCAGCACTCTGCTATTGTAGCTGGCTTCAATTTGCCATTAGGGCAATTTTACTGTCAGCCTTTATTTATTGGTGATGATCATCACTAGGGTTCAAATCTTTAAAATAACTGGTAATGCTTTCTGAAAATTGTTTTGACTATAAAAGAACATTCAGTCCTCTTGGAGATTAACATTGAACTTGGCATATATCTACTAAAAGTTTTGAAATAAATTCTAACTTTCTATCTAAATTCAGGTAAATGTTTTATCTGCTATACCATCAAATCTGATTCAGTTCAATAAACATAGTAAGTATTTGAGCACTTGATGTTATTTTTTTTAAAGCTTGATATTTATTTGTGTATATGAGTGTGTGTGTGTGTGTGTGTGTGTGAGAGAGAGAGAGAGAGAGACACAGCACTTGTGTGGAAGTCAGGACAACTTTATGAAATTGACTCATATCTTTGTACATAGTCTGTGAATTAAACTCTGTTGTGAGCCCTTTCTTAAGCCTCTAATGTACACTTTTCATTTTCAAAAAACAAAATTTCTTCACTAGTTATAAATACTTAATTGATTGCTTAGAGTGACCTGGTAATTTGGAGGTGTGGTAGGAGATTCTGAAGCGGCACCCTGATTAGCCAAGTCAAGAAGTCCACACACATGGCCATGATTAGTAAAATGTGCCCAGCAGTGTTCTGGCATCTTCCCTTTGTTGCCACTTTTAAAATAACGTTCTTTTTTAAGGTTTTGATAAATTGCATTTATTATAGTGTGTGCTCATGCAACCTATGCCTTCTCATATGTGAAGATTAAAAGACTGCTTGTGGTCGTTGGTTCTATCCTTCCAGGACCCAGAGATTGAGTGCAGGTCATCTGGAAAGATGGAAGAGCCTTTACCACCATAGCCATCTTTTCAACTCAAGACATTTCTAAGAAAAACTCCAGAGGGGATATGTTAGTCTGTCACCTGTATTACCAAACTCCTGGTTCACTTACACACTTGAAAATATTGATACTTCTTGACTATGTGAAAAACATTTATCCAAGAACATTTTTGAAATTTTTTTTTATATTTATTATTACTGGGAAGAAGAGGCTTGTACACCACTTCCTTACCTGTGTCTAGGGGGCAGAGGATAACTGTGGGGTTCGGTTCCTCACTTTTATGTGGGTTCTAGGGATCAATTCAGGTTGCCTGGCTTGTGTGGCAACCACATTTATATCTCAGAGGATAAATAATCAAGAATTATTTCATCTCAAGAAAAACATTTACTCTGCTATGAGCTACAAGGAATAAGACATACCTGTATGATTTATTTACTATTTTAAAAATGTTTTGCTGAACTGGGAGAAGAAGCCTGGGCCTTGCTAATGTACCATAAACATATATAATGCTTGAGCTAGTTCTCTTGTGTAAGCTGTCCCATTAAATGATATAGAGCCCCAATACATACTATTATTTTAACAGCTTTAAAGCTGTTAGATTTAGCAGTTTGTAAATATGATTTTATACCATCATAATCTGCATATTAAGCCAGTATGAATATTTGTATGCTTGTGAGCATGGATGTTTGTTGCCTTTCAAACCACTGCATTTGAAATGGATCCAGAAAAGGTTACAATAAAATGATGACAACGTTGGGTAGTCACTGTGAGCCAAACACACTTGTGAGAATCTGAGCTAAGCATGTTGGCCCATGTCTGTAATCCCAGCACAAAGGCAGGAAAATTGCAGCAAGTTTGAAGCCATCTCTGACCCGAGTTACACTGGTCTGAGGACGGTCTAGGCTATAAACCCTGTTTAAAAAGCAAACAAAAAAGCCATAGGCATCATACCCATTTCGTGAGGTGGCTTCTTGGCCAGGTTAGGTTTATTTTTATTTTTTTCTTAACACAAGTTAATGTTATCTAGGAATAGGAACCTCAATTGAGAAAATGATTCCATCCCATTACCTACAAGCATGTCTGTAGGGCATTTTCTTGCTTAATGATTGATGTGATAGGGTGCAGCCTCTGGATGGTTCTGCCCTTGAGCAGGTGGTCCTTGGTGGTATAAGAAAGGCTGAGCAAGCCATGGAGAGAACTCCATAGGATGGTCCCTCATGGACTCTGTCCCAGTTTCTGCTTCCAGGATCCTCCTGTGTTCCTGACTGGATTTTCCCCAATGATAGACTTAGGGTCTCAGCATTGAGTACGTGGAAAACTAGAAAAGAAACTGAAAATTGTAGATATTTAGGTGTTCATCACAGCATTTTTTATAAATGATATAAAGTTAGTAACAACATAGTGTGGTTTTAGAGAAGAAATGATGGAAGATTCTCTAAATTCTTATGTGAATTTTGTGATCAGCAAAAGTTAGTAATAAGTAACTTTTTGCAAACCAAATGTAATGTCCAAGGAGGAAGGTAAACCTTAATAAGTAAAACATTATAACCATAGTTTCTGTCTTAAGGTTTCTGTTGCTATGAAGAGACACTCTTATAAAGAAAACATTTAATTGGGGGCTGGCATACAGTTCAGGGGTTCAGCCCATTATCATCATGATGGGACATGGCAGTGTACAGGCAGACATGGTGCTGGAGAGGTATCTGAGAGTTCTACATCTTGTGTAGGCAACAGGAAGTAAGCTCTTGACATGGCTTGAGCATATACGAGACCTGAAAGCCCACTGCCACAGTGACACACTTCCTTCAGCAAGGCCATACCTACTCCCAACAAGGCCATACCTTCTAATAAGCCACTTCCTGTGAAATTATGGGGTCCATTTACATTCACATGACCAGAGTCACTGTCTGTTTTTTATCCTTTTTTTTTTTTTTAAAAAAAAAAAAAAGATTTATTTATTATGTATACAGTATACAGAACAGGGTACCAGATGCCATTATAGATAGTTGTGAGGCACCATATGGTTGCTGGAAATTGAACTCAGGACCTCTGGAAGAACAGACAGTGCTCTTAACCTGTGAGCTATTTCTCCAGCCCCCATTTTGTTATTCTTTTAATGAAGAATTTCACATAAAAGTTAGGGAGCTAGAAGATGCCCAAAATGATAATATGTAAGGGGAAATCAGCCCATTTTCAGAGTTGTTATTGTGAAGAATCTGTTGAATTGAGAACTATGACATCTGACTTAAAGATTCTTTTTAAACGTGAATTAGGCCAATTGATTCCCATGTATCATAATTTAGGTGAAGTGTTTTGTTACAGAAATAAGAAGTATTTGAGGCTGGGTGACTGCCTTACAAAGATATTTAGGTAAAAATAATATCAATTTCAAAATATACTGCTTTAATGTAAAAAACTGATTTTTCAAAGCAATTTATGATAGTGCCCCTGTTGTCTTTCTTCTTACAGATATGGAAATTGAGGTGACACTAGATAAATTGATTTATGCAAAGTAATGCAGATATAAGTGAAAAAGTTCACATTTTGCAGCCATGCAATCTGGTTCTAAGCCTGTACACTTAACATAACACTAAATATTCCAAGTGAAAACTATTTCTAACTTTTGGTTGGAACTGGAAATAATGAACTTATTAAGATACACCTGTTAGAGACAGCTTTGACTAGCTCCACATTGTGCACTTTGTGCATTGAAAATTGTCATTGGATTATTGACAGCTGTTATTTCTAGAACTCAGAACTACCCCCAAGTTTTCTTCCCTTCTGAATTAGTTCGTGAAGGGAGTGTGGATTCTTTCTTTGCCCTTCACTGGAAGGCTGGAGTTTGCACCCTAGAGTTCTTGTTCTTAAATCTTCGCTAACCATTTTCCTCCACTCCATCTGCTCTCTTTTGTATTCTTAGGAATCAGGCACTCCTATCCACAGGCAAACGGCTTACACAACCAGGCGGCTTTTATAAAGCAAATTGTTCTGTTGTCCACAGACAGGTAGGAGTTGTGCAGACTTTAGTAACTGTGGCAGATGTTTGTTCTGCACTGTCTGACCTGTAGGTATCTCTAGAATAGATAAAACTTGTGTACTGTACCAACCTGGGAGATAGACTCTGTAACCATCCTCCTTTGTGTCCAGGTCCCTCCCTGAGTGACTTTCCCTAGTTGTCCAGTTGTCCAAAGCCAGGAGGAGGTGTTGCTGATACCCCCCCCATGTGCTTGTCTTTCTTAGCCTTGCTGGACTTCCCTAGCACTATAAACATGCTAAACATGCGGCTGCTGAAAAAGAATTTCTACATAGGAAGTTCTCTCTCTCTTTGTTAAAGATTTATTTATTTATTTATTTATTTATTTATTTATTTATTATGTATACAGTGTTCTGCTTGCATGCCTGCAGGCCAGAAGAGGGTACCAGGTCAAATTACAGATGGTCATGAGCCACCATGTAGTTGCTGGGAATTGAACTCAGGACCTGGGGAAGAGCATCTGGTGCTCTTAACCTCTGAGCCATCCCTCCAGCCCCTCCTTTCTGTTCCCAATAGAGTATCACATATTTTTCTTTTTTTCTCACATTACCTAATTTGCACAGGAATTCTTGATTATTTATTTATTTATTTATAGACAGGTTATCACTATGTAGACCAGGCTGGCCCCAAATTTACAGACCCACCTCCCTCTGCTGGTGTACTGGGTTTAAAGGCATATATTCCACATCCATCCTTTACATTTCCTAAGTTAAAAATTGAAAATCTATTTAGTGTGTATGTGTGTGTGTATGCTATGTATTTATATGATAAGCATGCATCCTTGCTTGCCAAAGTTTGAATATTAAAATCAAACTTAGTGAAGTTGATTCTCACCTTCCACAGTGGATTCCAGGGATCACACTCAGGTCATGAGGCATGTACAGCAAATGCCTTTACATGCTGAGCTATCTCACCAGTCCTGCACTTTCTAAAACCTTGTTTATTTTTCTACTTTTGTTGGTTTAAGCATGGACATGGATACTGGGGACTAAGTGTGTACTTACCTTGTGTGTTTTATGTTCAGATTATTTTTCTTGCTTAAGTATAGTAGACAGAAACATAATTTTTCCATAACATCATTTCAGCTTTTTGTAAGTACCGTTCATTGGGAACCTTTCAAAATATAGGCCTTCTGGCTGCCAGTCATAAGTTGCATCTAAATCACTTTTTTGTTTAAACGTTTATAATACTTCCTGGTGTTAGAAAGCATTTTTGTCTTTTAAAACTGAGTCCCAAACGTGGCTTTCTTTCTACAGGAAGAAATGTAGGATTGCCCCACACTCAGCACATCTCTTAGGGATCTTGCTTTCAGGGATTGGCTATTTTGATTATACTTTTATGTAATTCTCTAAGTTAATGGCATACACCCTAATGTGTTGGGACATTACTATACAGTTCTCTTTCTCCTAAATTCCTGGAGGGGCAAAAATGATTGGCTGCAGAGCAGGGCAATAGTGACAGAAACAATAGTGGACTTGGACACTCCAGCCACTGCTCACCTTAAGGGCCACCATAGATCCTAACTTTTCTCCACTATTTCTCTTTGAAATCTCTCTTAATTTTTAATTTATAACTATTGGCATATATATATATATATAGTCATAGCTTCACTCACATGAATTCACTGTACTTTGTTTTGACATTTATTGGAGGATAATAGTGATATAGTGATTCCATATGACTGATTATCATTTCTCTTTTCCATATCACTAAAGTAAAAAGCAGACTATCCCTGAAATGAAGGGAAGATACCCTGAGTGTACATGTATCAGGTACATGGTTTCCATGGTTTTTCTTAGAAAATTTTTTTTGTCAGTCTTTCTCGGGGTCAGTCATTCTATTTTCTGCCTTCACGTCCAGTATCTCTGTACTGTTTCTATGAATGTTCTTTTTATCGGCAAGAACTGTAAAAGAAAAATCTTTTTTAGAGAAACTGTGAAGAAGGAAAGTCACGTTGTATCTGACTTAGCTGCACAAACCTCCAGACATTCCTCCTCACAGCATTAAAATTCCTTAGCCTTAACATTATTCCTTTCAAATGTGCTTCTTAAACAGAATAATGGCAGTCTTTAAGACTGTTCATGAAAAGACCCACAGAAATAATCTAAAGGGCCAACCTCTTAACCATGTTAGATCTGACCCCAATCCATCAGGGGAGGTGGAACTGAGCTGCCATGTATTGTGGCTTAGTCTGGAGAGCTGCACACAATATCTAGTGAGAGTGCTACTTCTAACAGAGATGGAATAACAGGAGCAAAATGAATAAATTTATTCAACTTCCTGAGACAACTAGAATATAGACAAACTAACTGAAAGAACTTTGGAGACACTGAACATAGGTAATGAAAAGATAGTCCCCAAGTCCCAGAGAGCTGGCCAAGGCTTAGGCTGTTTATGATTTCCTAGTTTACTGTGTTACTGAGTTTTCAGGATGTGGCTGTGGACACTGGAAAGCAGGTAGAGAAATGACTGTAGGGTTCAGATGCAGCTGGGTGTCAAGGCAGCATTAACAAGAGAATAGAGAGACTACCAGCAGGTGCTCCACAGAGGGGCCTTAGAGTTTCCAGCTCAGTAAACAGAATTTAAGTGTGAGGAAACTGCCCAAGGCCCAAAAAGAATCAAACAAAATAACTAGAAGAAACATTTGCACTTACATTTTAGGACAAGAATAGCACCTGTAGCCTGGGAAATCTCAAGACATGCAAACATTGGGTAGGGTTCACAGAAGCAAGTTGCCTAATAGGAAACAACTGTTAGCCCAGACTGAGCATTGGCCTGACTAAGGCTAAGACACCTTTAAAACAGGACCTGAGAGAAACAAACTTTCAATTCCTCAAGTAATTTCATTGAGTTTGTACAATAGAAAATTTCAGCAACATAAAATTTAGCATATATAGTAGCATCTAATAAAAAATGTCCAGGGATGCAAATAAGCAGAAAAATAACGAGAAGATAAACCAGTAATCAAGACTGACTCATAAGTCACAAAGAAGTTAAAATAATTTTTATGTTGTATACTAACTGTCTCAGAGTTTGAGATCCAGCTGTTAGGGACATTATGGTTTTGGTATAAAATGTCCCTGGCTGAAGACTTGGTTCTCCAACTGATGAAATAAGTAGATCTTGAGGGTACTAACTTCAGTGATTGATGAGCCTCTGGGAGCACAGATGGGCTCCTCTCTTCCTCTCCTCATACTCTTTCCCTGTCCCCTCCCCTTCCCTTTTCTACCCCTGTGAGCAGAACAGCTGTGCCCCAGTATAGGCTTCTAGAACACACCATAGTTCACCGTCACTGGAACATATGGCTAAAGGCTGAAACCAGGAGCCAGAGTTAATCATTTCCTCTTTTCATTTGATTATTATTTGGTAATTTTGTCACAGCAACAGAAAATTAACACAACAATAAACTTAATAAGATTAAAATTAACAGAACATCAATGAGTTGTGGCCTAGTAATTCATGTGAAATTTGAATCCTCAAAGAAGACAGAGATTTATAAAATAAAAATTTGAGAAAATATTGGCTAAAATTTTCTAAGTAGTATTAAAAACTGTTAACCTATAGATTCAGAATCTCTATGTATTCAGATTCTGTAGAGGAACAAACTTATAGAATGGATTTGTGTGTGTATGTGAGAGAATATAGAACAAATATATATATATGTGTGTGTATGAGAGAGATTAGAGAATGGAGATAGATAGATTAGATAAATGGATGGATGATAGATGGATGGATGATAGATAAAGAGAGAAAAGGGATTTGTTAAGAATGGCTTACAAGCTGTGGTCCAGTGAGTTCAACAATGGATGCCTATCAATAGGAAGTCCATGAATCCAGTAGTTGTTCAGTCCATTAGGCTGAGGCTGGATGTCTCACCTGGTCTTCTGTATACACTGGAATCCTGAGGAAATTGGCTCTAATGTCAGTGACACAATGGACTTGCTAGCAAGGTGAGAGCAAAGGGAAAGAGCAGAGGTTCCCTTCTTCCTTTATATGGTCTGCCAGCAAAAGCTGTAGCCCAGATTAAAGGTGCATCTTCCCACCTCAAAAGGTCTGGATTAAAAGTGGGGTCTTCTCTTTTTAAATGATTTAATTAAGAGAAAAAAAGAAATAAACAAGCTCATAGGTGTGCCCAGCCACTTGGGTTTTAGTTAGTCCCAGATGTAGTTAAATTGACAACCAAGAATAGCCATCACACTCCATGAACCTCAAACATATAAAGGAGAAAATATCTTTGAGGTATGTCCATAACTAAAACATTCTAAGTCTGTGATAAAAAGAAGTCACCAAGGAAGAGACAGACTGGTTTATAGAGGAACTGTCTAAGGATGATGGTGCAGCCGACCTTTCTCTAAAGTACTGAAGAAATTCTAGCTCCAGAAAGTGACTTCTATACACAAAGCCACAAGAAACATTTATAGAGATAGAATACCTTAAAAGAATTAACCATGATCAAGTTGTTTAGATAGAAGTGTAATAGTGATGCCAAATGGATCTACACAGCAGAGTGAAGAAGTGGAGGTCATCTCATTGGTACTTACACTCAACCAGAAGAGGAGAAACAGGCATGAATAAAAAACATGATAGATTTAATATTGCTTACTTCCCTATCCACACTGTTGCTCTGAAATGTTGATTCTGAATTTGTTAAGTTTTATCATCTGGTAGTTGCAATAAATACAGCTGGCATCTGTCATTGCACTTGCCAGTCATTGTAGACATCATTCTAGCTAGCCTTAAAGGTCCCCAAGTTTAACCTTGTGTTTCATGGTTTGCTAGGATTTAGCACAAATGTTTAAATGACAAAGAATACAATGCAGTTGCAAAGAGAAAAGACAGTTGGGCAAAGTCTAGAGAAAATAGTCACAAACTTCCAAGAATTCTCTCCCACTGGAGTCACACCAGATGTGTTTAATTCTCAGCAGTGAGTTGAGACAATGCATGTGAAATGTTGTCTTCCAGGAATCTTTACTGAGAGCCAGAACCCAAGCTTTTTACTGGTAGTTGACTGTGTGGGCGTGCTTGGTCTAATACATGTTTAAATTCCAGATTCCCAGAAAGAATGCAGGTGTTCAGCACAAACTACCTTGTTTGCACAAACCATTTAGATATGATGAAGCTCTCAGAAGAGTTCTGGTATTGTGTTCTGGAAGTGGCGGGAACTCTCCTGCAATGTAAGTTCCCAAATGTCAGCCAGAAGTCAACATTGCAAGCTGGCTTTCTGCGTCACTGTATGCAGAATAAACACTTTCCCTCTCACAGGTCTTACTGGTAGGAAGGTTTTTCTTTTACTAGATTCTGTTTCCCTGCCATTAGCTAGAGGGAACAGATGAGGGTTGCTTGGGTTCTAACTGCAGTGGTTCCAAGAATGCTGACCCCTACCTCCCTCTCTTCTCTCTTTATCTCTAAGGATTTATTGTCATTTCTTTTTCTTAGATATCTATCCAAAATGTGTTTATTGAGATGGTTCCCACTCATCTTGAATCAGGTGCTTCTCAGTGCTGCTTCCTCCTGAAGGAGCATCAGCCTTGCTTTTGTGCCTGTAGGCTCACAGAGGACAGTGGAACAGCCAACACACAAGACTACCGTTTGTGTATGGCTAAAGACTGTGGTGATTTTATAGCATCCTGGGCATTTCACATCCACTAGGAATTGGTGCTCTGCACCAGGTGCTTTTTCTTGTGTTTTCTCTTTTCCTCTGCTGGAGAGGGATGAAGGAAATCCTTTGTGAGAGGCATGTTCTTGTAGAGAGGCTGTCATGCTGGAAAGGCGTCATTACCTTTTTTTAAGGCAGGGTTTCTTTGTACCTTTTGCTGTTCTGGAACTCACTCTGTAGACCAGGCTGGCTTTGAACCAAGAGATCCACCTACCTCTATCTTCTGGATCTGCCTCTGCCCCCTGAATGTTGGGATTAAACATGTGTGCCAGGCCTATTTTTATTATTCCTTGTTTTTGTGTGTGTGTGTCTCTCTGTAAGTATGAGCTTGTGAGTTCAGGTGTCAGACCAGCCCAGTAGAAGCTGCAGTTAGAGAGTGTTGGGGCCTGAACTTGAGTCCTGTGGAAGAATAGTAAGTGGTTTTCTCTGCTGAGCCTTCTGTCTGACCCCTCCCTCTGGACTCTAAAGATAAACATGACCTACAAGAGGAGGTCGTGGGATGTAGCTGAGAATGATCTCAGCTGCACTATATGGATGTTACTGCTGGTGTGTGGTCCAGTACCAACCACACCTGTTTATGTGGTGCTGGGGATGGAACACCAGGCTTTGTGCACACCGGGCAAGCACTCCACCAACTGAGCCCAGGCCCAGTCCACTGAAGACAGAATTTCTACTAAAAAGGAAATCAAAGTCCCACTTACAAACCAAGCCAAGAACCCCACTCAAAAATTGCTTTTAGTTGATTCATTTAAGACACTTCTTTGATTAAAGCTACATTGTGTCATTTTCCCTGTTGAGGGCCTTATCTGTGCTACTTAACTTATGGACCATCTTTATTTCCAAATTACTATTTCTTGTTTTGACTTTTAGAAACTTTCTGTTCTGGAGTAGAACCTTTTTGGTAAATTAAAGAAGTAGTCAGTGTAAATTAAGCTAAAAACCAGTTGTGATGGTCAGGTATGTGTAAAGTGGGCATTTACAGTGAAATGCAAGGGATTGGAATCCATTCCTGGTAGGAAAACTGCTACATTGTCTGTGGGTTGGAACAGAACAGTTTTGTGAGACATGCACAATTTACTTATTGAAAAACCCCAGTACTGAAGGAGCATTACCAATTCTAGTGGATATGTTTACAGACACCTGTAATATCAGGCCACAGAGGTGTAGATGGGTATAAGAGGGATGAAATGCTGTTTGATTTTTACTCCCTCCCATCAGTCCTGGGAACAAGGTCAGAGCCATGCTCAAGCCAGATATACGTTTGAAGTTTGAATTAAACCAACTGATAGGACTATGAGGGACATAATAGCTAAAACATGGTACTATCTGAAGTCAGAGTACCCCAGTGTCTGATTGTTCTATAGCAGATTTGAATTGGCCACTAACTTATGTGTCTAGTGCTGGTGTATAATTTAGTACGTTTAGCTAGTTTGTCAAGATCTCATGTAATTGACCTATTAATGGAGTGACTTAGGGTTGAGTCCTGCTGGTTGAGTGAGTGCTCACTGTGTTTCAGGTCTAAGTGAAATTGTTGAAGGCTTAATTATTGATTTGATTTTACCTCATTTAACCAAATACTTAAGAATGACTGACTCTAATAGAGCAGATAAGGAAGATAAGAGCTGTACTACACTAAGCCACATTTTTAAAATGAATCATGGATAGGTTTCAAGTATGGTCAGTTTCCTGGGTTCAGTCTGTTTTATATGGCTGTTTCTATAAGCATGGATACAACTGGGGTTAAGTCATTTGGATTTCTATTCTCATTCCTTTCTGACACTCTTGAGAATTCCTACATAAAGCAAGCAGGAAACAACTGGCCAGAAAATTGGCCATGTTATAGACAATATAACATTGCCTTGAAAAGCCTTGTAGAGTCTATGCTGGAGAGAATGCGGAGCAAGAGAAACACTCCTCCATTGTTGGTGGGGGTGTAAACTTGTTCAGCCACTCTGGAATGCAGTATGGTGGTTTCTCAGAAAACCAGGAATCAATCTTCCCAAGTATCCAGCAATACCATCTCTGGGTGTATAACCTAAAGAAGCACTTTCATATTCCAAAGGCATTAGCTCAAGTATGTTCATAGCAGCGTTATTCGTAATAGCAAGAACCTGGAAACAACCTAGATGCCCCTCAACTGAAGAATGGATTAACAAACTGTGCTACATCTACACAGTGGAGTACTACTCAGCAGTAAGAAAAAAATGATATTCTAAACTTTGCAGGCAAATGGATGGATATGGAGAATATCCTCCTGAACGAGGTATCACAATCCCAGAAAGAGAAGCAGGGTATGTACTAACTCATTAGTAGACTTAAAAGAAAGAAAGAAAGAAAGAAAGAAAGAAAGAAAGATGTCATTGTACACAAGAACTCAAGGCTAGAACATAGCTAAATGACACAGTGCCTCACTTCTACATTGATGGACTCTGGCAGGGGTATGGGTGAGGAAAGACTTGTTTTCTTTAAAGGTCTGGCCACAGGAAGTTTAATTATGCTCTAATAAGTAAATGAGCAGCATGAATGGGCAGTTTTGTAAATGGGGAGTTCATAAGAGTGGGCATGAGTCTGAGAGGTCTGATAACTGAGTTTGATGGGGTGCCTGAGATAAAAAAACGCCAAATAATAAATATATAAAAACAAACAAAACAAAAAGAAAAGCCTTGTATAGATCCTGTAGGCTCCCAGGAAGATAGAACAATCCTTGATAGTCCCTGAAGATCATTTTCTTTCTTCCCAACTTCTCTGTGGGACATCATCTCTGTCCGTAATCATAAGAAAGTGTACTGAGCGAAGAACACCTAGCTCAACTCTGTTCTGTCGTCTATCATGGAAAATACTAGTCTTTCCAAATGGCAGGTGCTTTATCATTAAGAACAGCCAGGCATGGTACTACTTGCCTGTGATTATAAAACTCAGGAGGCTGAGGCAGGAGGCCAGCCTGGGCTTATACATCAGTGTGGCAATTTCAAGGCTACTGTTTTGTTTTCAACTTAATTATGGTCTTCAGGTTAACCTCACTGTTGATCTGCCTTATGAGATCTAACCTACTTTCACCCTGAGCTCCACACGTTGTCTAATCAGCCACTTGTAGCTAGTTAGCGCTGACTAAATATGTGTGGGAATGTGAGAATAAGCAATTACTGACATTTGTATTTATTATCATCTAATATATACTTATTGAGAGTCTGCACTAAGAACTGTCCTAGGCACATGGGTTCACCACTTAATGAAACAAACTATAGCCAATGTGCTTTACATCTTGGTATGAAAACATTCAGTAAAAGTTCTGAGACAGATTGTCAGGCATTGAAGATACTGGGAGCACTGTGTAATTGGATAATGTTGTGAGAGGGACTAGGGTCAGGGGGTCAGGTAGTGCTGCTGCTTTAGACTGAAAAGCCTTTTTGTGAAGAGGCAGTTGATCACATTACTGAATGAAGTGCTAGTCCCAGCCAGTCCGTATGGCTAGAGTTGGTCAGGACCAAAATGAGAGAATGAGTGGTTGAAGTGGAAAGAAGCTTGGTGAAGAACCATGTAGGGGGCTCTAAACTACAGTAGGGTTGCAGATTTTTATTTTAAATGTAATGAGATATCATGAACAGAGAAATAATGTGGTGGACCACCATTGAAAAAGGACCACCATAGTGGAGTAGAATCTAGGTAGATGAGAAGAACTGTAATGTCCTGTTATTATAATTTCTACACCTTTACTGTATGGCATGTTGCTCAGCATGCATATATGGTCATTGACATGTACAGTAGTCAAAATTTACCAAAGTCTAAAGTTTATTTTCTCATGACATAGTCACTTTTCAAAAGCTTGAGGGCCTTAGGTGCTCTGACTGAGCAGTGCAGGTACATGTCGGGTGGCACTGTGCTGGACAGCTGAGGGCAGCTTACTGTGAAGTAACAATAGAGACTTGGAATTCATCAGTTACATTTAAGATGATACGAAAGCAGAGCCAACAGAATTTTCTAACAGCATGCTTATGGAATGTAAGGGGAAAATCACAGTTGATGGATGACAAACAAATGATGTTAATTCTGCTCAATGCAGAGGGAAAGGTTAGTAGTCAGGAGCAAAGATTCAGTTTTGTTTTGTTTTATATGGTGCTGGAGAATAACCCTAGGGCCTTTTGCATATGAGGCAGATATTTTGCCACTGAGTTAAATCTCCACCCTAAGAACTCAATTTGATAAACAACATTTCTTAGATTGATTATCATACAAAAATCATTAAGGTTAGCCACATGGAATTTAGTGTTATAAAACTTTTCCAGTTACAAGTTTGCATTAATCATCTACACTGTAACTTTGCAGGTCTATATACTATGGACTTTTCCTATCACTGAGGATACAGCTACTTGGTTTGTAAATATATCAGAAAAAGTCCCCAGACTTCCAGCTTAAGGTTGGGCAGATATATGAACCCATTTACATGATTATATAAAAACTCATAATTAAAAAGTGAAGTTACTATGTCTAGAAATTTCAAGAACTTCCAACAGGGCATAAGAAACAATAGAAGCAAAGTGGAGGAAATAAATGAAGAAAATGAATAGAGTGAGATTTTTTAATGCATGCAGAATGAGGGGTGGGGGAAAGAACAGACCCATTTTATCCACAAACCCTGGGGAGGTATATGATAAGTGTTAGGCATGAGGGACACCAGGAGTGGCATATGTTATTGGAAATGTGGGTGAGGTTTACTGATGTATTTCATATGAGCCTGGCATCATAATCAGTAATCAGCTTTCAGGATGTGCAGGCTGGTGGATGACTGTTACAGTTGAGGCCAGATGTGTGTAAATAAGGAGGTTCCAGACCAGCAGAGCTACACAGTGAGATCTAGACCTAGTCTGTGCTGGTTAGTTTTTGTCAACTCAACTCAAACCTAAACATATCTGGGAAGAGGGCATCTCAACTGAAGAACTGCTTTAGTAAGATTGTCCCATGGTCAAGTCTGTGGGGCATTTTCTTGATTAATGATTGACGTGGGGTGGTGCCATCCTGAGCAAGTGGTCCTCGAAAATCTAAGAAAGCCGACTGTGCAAGCCATGAAAAATGAATCAGTAAGCAGCCTTCTTCCATGGACTCTGCTTCAGTTTCAGCTTTCAGGTTACTGCCCTGAATTACTGCCCTGGCTTCCCTCAGTGATAGACTGTGCATAGAAAATGTGTAAGCCAAGTAAACCCTCTCCTCCCCAAGTTGATTTTGGTCATAGTCTTTATCACATCAACAGATAACCAAACTGGAACACATGGCATAATTGAAAGGAATTATGGTGGAAGGAACTGAAATGAAATATTAAATATCAAATGTAGGGAACGCAGCCAGCTAGCCAAAGCCGAGGTTGCCCTGTTCTGGGTAATGCACCTAGGCATGAGCACTAGCCACTTCCTGTTGAGCCAGCTTGGAGTCCGCCACTGCACCTGGTGATTGGTGATAAGGTGTTGGAGACCAATGAGAAAGAGACAACACACTGAATGAGTCTCCAACAGCCAATGGGAACTTAGGAGGGGGGCTGTAGGTTTGTCCCATATCTGCAATAAGCAAGTCTGCAGGAGTGTCTTTGTTTTAAATGATGCCTGTGTCTGCTTGTCTCCTGACTCCTGGTGCCTGCATCATTGGCACTGCACCTTCTTATCCTTGCCCCAAGGGGTGCCCAGACAATAATCATATGCCATATGGCAAATTCATTATAATCCATCATCTCTCTTCTTTCCCCCCTATTTTTTCTATAATTCCCAGTGATAAAATAGGATAATCTAAAATTTAACCTTACTAGGAAGTACCTCACTAGAAAGTAGTGAGACCTGAGCATGGACTTACAGAAAACAAAAAACAAAAAAAACCATATCTTTAAATAAGGAAGTAGAAAATGTATGTAAATAAAGCAGACTTTGTGAAGGAACTTGAAATTTAACTGTTGTTGAGGTATGTTGTGTATATTCATCATATCAGCAATGTTGGACATTTAGACATGAGGTCCTGATGTAGTTCTTAGATAAAGGTTTTTTGAGTTTTCACTGTACTCCTCTACCTGAGTATATGTACTGTATCAATGAGCTGGCCTATCACATCCTTTGTTTTAAGAATGGGGCTTCCTTAAGCTGTAGTTCATTTGCAGATATCATTTATTTAGTATTTTTGAAGCAAGTCATTTATACATTTGAAGTTATTTCTATAAAAAGGAGATCATAGGTTTTATGTTAGTACTTTAAATTTAAAAAAAGGTAAATGTTCTGTAAATAGAAGATAAATACAAAGTCACTAGCAATATAATCTAAGAAAATACAGTTTTGTAGTTAAATATGAGATATGAGCAGATAGCCTGTCAGTGCAGCAACACTCCAAGCTGGGGCACGTTTCTATTTGTTCAAAGGGGAGATTAGCAACAACAACTACACACTGGGATTTCCTCCATTACCCCATCAGGAGACCTGGGAGGGAATTAAGAGAGCAGTTTGCTTATTGTTGGCAAGCTTTCCTAGAATTTAGTTTGAGAAATAATGTCTCTTATCATTAACATCACTCTTAAGAAAAGTTGTGGTGATAATCATACATGCTAGAAAAATGTAGTATGGTGATGAAGAGTTTGTCTTAGGGTTTCTATTGTTGTGAAGAGACACCATGAACACACCAACTCTTATGAAGGTAAAACATTTGGGCTGGAGAGATGGCTCAGCGGTTGAGAGCACTGACTGTTCTTCTGGAGGACCTGAGTTCCATTCCCAGCATCCACATGGCAGCTAACAACTATCTGTAATTCCAAGATCTGACACCCTTATACAGTTATACTTGTAGACAAAACACCAATTCACATAAAATAAATAATTTTTTTATAAAAGGGGAAACATTTAATTAGGGGCTGGCTTACAGTTCAGAGGTTCAGCCCATTATCATCATGGTGGGAAAAAGGCAATATGCAGGCAGTCATGGTTCTAGAGAAGAAAGGAGCCCAGAGTTCCACATTTTGTGCAGGCATGGGCATGGTTTGAGCATACATGAGACTTCAAAGCCTAACTCCACAGTGATACACTTCCTCCAACAAGGCCACACCTTCTAAGAGTGTTACTCTCTGTGAGGACCATTTTCTTTCAAGCTACCACATTCCACACTCTGACCCACCCCAAAGACTTGTAGTTGTATCATAATGCAAACATGCATTAAGACCAACTTCAAAATTCCCCACAGTCTGTAAGTCTCAAACTTACTTAAAAGTCTAAAGTTCAAAGTCTCTTCTAAGATTCACAATCTCTTAACCATAATCCCCTATAAAATCAAAATAATAAAGCAGATCACATACTTCCAACATATAATGGCACAGGATATACAATATCATTCCAAAACTTAGGGAAAGGAGCATAATGAGAAAATAATTGGACCAAAGCAAGACCAGAAACCAGATGGGCAAACACCCAACTCTGCATCTCCAGTGTCTGATGTGAAAACAATCTCAAGATCTCCAACTTCTTTCAGCTTTGTTGACTACTTCTTTCTCTTGGGCTGGTTCCAGTCCCTATTAGCAGCTTTCCTCTGCAGGTATCCCACAGCTCTGGCATCTCCAACATGTTGAGGTCTCCAAGATAATACAGGGTTCACCTTCTCAGCTTCATGCAGTGACCCCCTCTATGCCTCCATTCAGGAATACTGACACATGCCTGGCCTTAGTGGCATCCCTTAGACATAGAGGGAAATTCCAGAATGCCTTCGTCTATCCTTGACTCTAAAGCCAGAACCATGCAGCCAAAGCTGCCAAGTTCTGCTTGCTGAGACTGTAACATGGCCCCCTCTTTTAATTACATCTTCACTAGCTTTCTGCTTTTGATGGTATCCTTCACTACCAGAGTTTGGCTGTTCTAGAATTTACTCTGTAGACCAGGCTGGCCTCAAACTCAGAGATCTGCCAGCTTCTGCCTTCTGAGACTTATGGCACCATACCCTGCTCTAAAGTTTTCTTTATTTTCTTTTCACAAGTCAGAAATTAATCTGGGTCGGCATCTTCCCTGAGATTATCACTCCTTTATTCCATTTCTTCATCTGTTTATCTCCTTGAACATAGGACTTGGTTCTATTCTACTTCTTGGTGCGTTTTTTCTCAAATAATTTTCCTTGCTCAGATTCCTCCATTTCATTGTATATTTTTATTACAGTTGACACTAGCAAGTACACAGTAGAGTTTCTACTAAGCTGTTTTGAGATTTCCTCTGCCAAGGGAATTAATTCAGAACCCTTCACTTTAGCTTCAGGCAAATTTTTCAGACAAGGGCAAAAAGTAGCTACATTCTTGACCAAAATATTCCAAGAAGGATCTCTAGATAACATACTAAAATTCGTCTCTGAAATCTCTTGACCCAGACCCACACAGTTCAAATCATTACTCAGCACTATTGTCTTTCATGCGTCTACTGGGATGGCCCATTAACAGGTGCTTAAAGCAATATACTGCTTTCTTAAAAGTACCAAAGCCCACAACTCTTCCTAACCCCTAAAATGGCCAGGCCTATCACAACAATACCCCAGTGCCTGGTACCCTCTTCTGTCTGAGTTATATTTCTATTGTTGTGAAGAGATACCATGACCACAATAATTCTTTTTTTTAAAAAAAAAAAAAAAAAAACTTTATTATTTATTTATTTGCCTTGGTGTTTGCCTGGAACTGGAACTACAGACAGTTGTTAGCTGCCATGTGGGTGCTGGGAGTCGAACCCGGGTCCTCTGGAAGAGCAGACGGTGCTCTTAACTGCTGAGCCATTTCTCCAGCCCCCGACCACAATAATTCTTATAAAAAAAATTGTGGTTGCTTACATTTTCAGAGGCTTAGTCCATTATCATTGTGGTAGGAAGCAACATAGCATGAAGGCCGACATGATACTGGAGAGGTAGCTGAGCATCTTGCACAGGCAACAGGAAGTGGTCTGTGTCACTGAGTGTGGCTCCAGCATATACTGCAACAGGAGGTTCTGGCCCCATCTGGCCAGAGTTCCAGACCCTCCCACGGCCACTTTTCCCCCAAAAAATGACTCAGACGCTTATGTTAATTTTATGCTGCTTGTCCTATGTCTCAGGCATATTGCTAGCTAGCTCTTTCATCTTAATTCAACCCATTTCATTTAATTTGACCTGCTATGTGGCTCATGGCTTACCTAATTCCTTACATGTTTTTTGTTGGATGTCTGGATTGTGTCTGTCTGACTCTGCCTTCCTTCTCTTACCTATGCTCCGATTTTCAGCCTACTGCTACAGTGTCCACCATAGGCCAAAGCAGTCCCTTTATTCACAGCATATAGAAAGACATTCCTACATCAATATACAAAACCTCAAAGCTCACCTCCATGGTGATACACTCACTTCCTTTAACAAGACCACACTTACTCCAACAAGGCCACATATCCTCAATAGTGCAACTCCCTTTGGCGCTGTAGTAGTTTAAATGTAATTGACCCCCATAGTCTCATAGGGAGTGGCACTGTTAGAAGGTGTGGCATTATTGGGGTGGGTATGGTCTTGTTGAAGGAAGTGTGTCAGGCTTTGAGGTTTTCTGTGCTTAGGATACTACCCAATGTATCAGTTTCTGTTGCCTACAAGATGTAGGACTTTCAGCTACTTTTCTAAAACCATGTGCTTCCATGCCACATGTTCCTTACTATGATGGAGATGGACAAAACCCAGGAGCCCTCTCAATGAAATGTTTTCCTTATATCAGTTGTCATAGTCATAGTGTTTCCTCATTGCAGTAGGCACCCTAACTAAGATAGGGGCCATTTTCTTGCAAACAACCAGTAAATTCAAATGTAGATTTTTCTCCTTTCTTCAACTCCTTTTTATTTTGTTGCATAGTAGTTTCCTCTAGGAAAACTCCTTAAACAGAAAGGTAAACAACTCAAAATAGCTTCAGGAAGTCCCTGAAGCTGAGCAGATTCGCTGGGCCCCTCCCTACCTGAGGAAACAGTAAAAGCCAAGACTTCATTTCAGACAAGCTAAACTCTAAAAATCCTGGGAGCAGACAAGCTGCCTGGGAGATGTTTAGACTGGAGCCCAGGGAAAAGGCCATTCTCCAACCTGTTAAGCCGTCTGCAGACTGTGCAGTGTGCTCCAGGTTCTAAGCTTTTGTGAGCTGTCAACCATGCTGGGGTGGGCTTTGGTGATGCAACTGTCTTTGAGTCATTTCTGCTCTTGTAAGTAACTCCTCACTCATACTTCTATAAATAACACCCCCCCCAAAGAAAACCTTTGTGATTTACCAATTTGGACTTTGATGGTGTCTCAATCACTGTTATGTTGCTGTGAAGATACACCATGACCCTGTCAAGTATTATAAGAGCAAGTATTTAATTGGCATTAGAGAAGGGGGAAAAACCCAAAAAACAAAACCTAGTAACTTATTAAGTTCTTGTAACAAGAAAGAAGAACTACTTTCTTGCCCTGTTTTTTGGCACTAGGAAAAAAGTTCTTCACAGACTTTTCTGTACTTTTCTCCTCTTCCTCTTTTTATTCTTCTTTCTACTACTACTACTACTAAAGTATGAATAAAGAGAGACCTAAAATGTGATGATGGCTTTCTTGTGAGTTTATAATATTAATACCAGTATATATTTTTAAAAAAACATGCCAGTTTTTCTGTATGCGATCGTAGGTAAACTCACAAAATTAAGATGAGGCAAAGCCCAGTTTCTTTTTTTAAAAATTGTGTGTATATGAGTATGTGTGTATATGTGTGCATGTATTTGTGTACGTGGATACTGTAGGTAGAGTTTTCTGTTCCAATAGGTGGCTTCCAAATAACCACACAGAGACTTGTTATTAACTATAAATGCTCAGCTGATAGCTTAGTTTTGTGACTAACTAGCTCTTTCAACATAAATTAACCCATATTTCTTACCTACACTCTACCATGTGGCAGTACCTATTCTAGCATGATGTGTTCATCTCCTGCTTCCTCTGCATCTTGCTGGCAATTCTGCCCTCATTCTTCCTTGTGCTTTCTTTTTGTCCACAAGTCTTGCCTAACCTCTACCTGCCTAGCTACTGATCGTTTAGTGCTTTATTAAACCAACCCAAGTAACAAAATCATCCCTGTGTAAAAAAGAATTATTTTACAGCAGATACACATTGTTTATGAATACAAGCACTCATATGCCATGACATATATGTGGAAGTTAGAGGACAGCCTTGGAAATCAGGCACCTCCTTCGTAAAGCTCAGTTTTAAGTGGAACATTTGGAAATAGAGTTTTTTGAGAGGACATACACATACATTGAACCCTGTAGTAGAATCATCTCTTTTTCTTTTGTATTATTTTCCAAATTAAAAGTTAATACATGGACCCAGTATTTCATACATTTAGATAACTAAAATTGTTTGCTGATATGAATACAGAGAGGTTCTCTTAGTGTACTTCATTCATGTAGACTCTTATGAATGTTACATATACTATAATGTAATTACTGAGAAAGTTTATTTAGACTGGGTCACATTTCTTCATGCACACTAATCAAATTGCTATTGTTAAGTCTTATTTCCACAACCTAGAACCTTTAGATATGTTAGATATTTCTAAATAGAATCACTGCAGTAGAGATGATCTCAGAAATAAATATCAAATAACAATTATCATTCTATGGCCTCAGCTATGGTTCTTTTTAAGTACATCAGTGTTTATACTAGTTGATTCTGGGTAAAGATTCATTTCTTGTCTATTTTTAAGAACTGTGTTTCTTGTGAAACCTTCCTGTTTTTCCACAAATCATATAACAACCTGTTGTATGTGTACATCTAGTTTCTCTCTGTGCACTCAGTAATTGGAGTATAGGCTGGGGTATGTGACTGGCTAGGGGTGGGCAGGAAGGAAGACCTTTGTAGGAAAGCAGTCATGTTAACAGTTCTGAGGTAAACTCTTGTGTTCCTTATAGGAAATTAAATGCTGAATTCAAAATTGTGCCTCCCTTCTTAAAAGCAACCTTTCAGTATCATCTGCCTTTACCACATATGTTTTATTTGGGCTCAGTTCTAGCCTCAAATCATTGGTCTATGCTTCAAAGACAATAATAGGATTTCCTGTAAAGGCAGCTGTACATGTTCATGATCATTTTAAAAGTAAAAACTATCGCTTACTTGAGCCCCTTTAAAAATACTTATTTTTCTTTCTTTTTGGTAATAAGACCAGATTAAACTGATAGGAGGGAATCATTTTTCCCACTTAATGTCATCAGCCATGTATTTCCTTCCCAATTGGTAATGATTTGGCTTATGGGATGCTGCCCTGAACTTTGGAAGGCTAGTTTCAGAGTTGACAAGGTTAACACCACACTGCTTCTGTAATCCAAGAAATTGTCACCACTGAAGCAGAGTCCAGAGAGATTGTTTTAGTGGGGGAGTAAGATTATATGTAATTATATATATTATATGTTTTTCTTTTCTTTTTCTTTCTCATTCTTTTATCAAACAATTAAAAAATATTTTATGAGCCGATTTAATTTTACAAAATAGTGGGTTTTGTGATGACATTTTCATACATGTGTAAATGTTTTATGATTATATTGATCCATTACCTCTCCTTCCTCATCAGCTTCTCTTTCCAAGTGGTCCCTTATGCTTTCATTTTTTAAAAATAGTTTCTATAAATTAAAAAAAAAACAAGATATTTCTCTTTTTGAGTCTGGCTTATTTCCCCAAAATAATAATTTTAAGCTGTATTTTTGTTTCTTTTTCTTGAAAACAATATATTTTTGTTGCTTTCTAAAAATTAAAATTATTTTTATTTTATGTGTATGCATATTTGACCTGGATCCGTTTCAGAATGTCATTCAGCAAGTGCTCCTAACTGCTGAGCCACCTCTCTTGCTCCAGTTTTACAATGTTTTGTTGAGACCTATAGTTTATTGTATTCTTATCTAGTTTGGGAATCAAAGTAAGACAGACTTGAGAGTAAGTTTGAAGTGTTTCTGCCTTTCTTTCCCAGATTAGTTTGAGGAGCTATGATGGTAGGTAGTTCTTCACAGGTCTGGTGGAATTCATCAGTGATAGGAATGGGTTGTTGTTGTTGCCTGTTACCACTATATTCTGACCTCTTTCTCCAGTGATGCTTGTTGCATGAAATTAGTATATGACGCTTAGATAGTCACTGTGTAATTTGTGTGTTGCCTTCATTATAATGCAGTGAGCTTCATCACTTCTAAGTTTGATTTGCCAATATGAATATATTTGTTCCTGTATGCCTTAAGATTTTATTTATTTAGAATGTAATTTTCCTGGATGACAATGGGGCACACATGTAATTCTAGCACTAAGGAGACAGAGGCAGAGGTCTCTGTGAGTTTGAGGCCTGCATGGTCTACAAAGCAAGAGTTCCAGGACAGCCAGGACTGTTACACAGAGAAAAATCCTGTCTTGAAAAACAAACAGCAACAAATATAACTTTGCATCCTTTCATTTTCAGTCTGTATGCATCTTTACCCAGGAGATGAGCTTTTTCTTGCAAACAGCAAACAGTTGGAACTTATCATTTAATCTGTTCAAATAGTTCCTGTCTTTTAACTAGAAAGTTAAAGACTACTTATATCTAGTTACTAAAAGGTCTGTACTGATTTCTCCCTTCAATTCTCTTTACTCAGTTAATACTGTCAAGTTCCTTCTCAATTCTTCTCATGAGATTTGCTCTTCACAGCTTTTGTGATTGCTTCTCTTTCTTCAGCTTATGTGTAATATTTTCCTTCATGTGTAGTTTGCTGTACTCAGACAGTGGCCATAAATTTTTTTAGTTATGCTTATCATTGAAGATTTTCATTTCTTCTTTAATTTGAAAGGATGGTTTTGTTGGTTATAATGATCTTAGTTAGCAGTTATTTTGTTTCAGGGCTTGAAATACATTAGTTTGTGTTCTCCTGGGTTTGATGTTTTGGCTGTGACTGGGATGGGGCAGATTTTGTAAGTCGTGTAACAGTGTTCTCCTTCCTCTTGTAGTTTTCATTTATCCCTTACTCCTGGTGTCTCATCTGTAATATGACATGGATTTTCTGGCCATGCTAAATGCTTAAT
The DNA here is from genome assembly GCA_004025045.1 of Sigmodon hispidus. Taxonomy (NCBI): domain Eukaryota; kingdom Metazoa; phylum Chordata; class Mammalia; order Rodentia; family Cricetidae; genus Sigmodon; species Sigmodon hispidus. The sequence continues at coordinate 99,224 of PVIH01003608.1, forward strand.
GTAGTTAGATGTTCATTTCTTTTTCTAGATTTGGTGCCTACAGTTTCTATGAACAGGCTTCCTACTCCTTTAGTCTGTATTTTACTTCCCTCTTTTATGACACAAACTGATGTTTAGTTTTGTAATAATTTTTGTTATTGTTTGGTTTGTTTTTGAGACAGGGTCTTTAGCATCTCAACTTTTACCCCAATTTGTTATATGATTGAGGGTGAACCTGAATTTCTGATGTTTCTGCCTGTGCATCACAAATGCAGGATTACAGGCATATGCCACTAGGTCTGGTTTTTATGTGATAAGTGGATCAAGTTCAGGACTTTACATATATCAGACAAACACTCTACAAACTGAGCTATACTACCAGCTCCATCCAAGGGACTTGAGTGTTGGGATAATCATGCTTGTTTTGGTGGTGATTGTTATCTCAGTGTAGTTCTTCAACTTCCTGGGATTCTTCTGTCATCCTGGTCTAGCCTATTGGTAAGTGCTTTCCACTATTGACTTAAGTTATCGAACTTTTTGTTTATAAATTTTTATAGATGTTTTCTTATGGTTGGATCTCTATTTTTTTTAATCAAAGTCTACAAGAAAATACTTTATTGGGTTACCTTATTTATTTATTTATTTGCTTGCTTACATTTGAATTACCTTGCAGATCTCAGATCCTCTGTGAGGTCATTGATAATTTTAAAACTAGACACTTTTGGATTCTTTGGAATTTTCACCTTTGCTCTGTCTTTGTATTCAGTTTTTAAGGAATTAGGAGATTTGGAGAAGTTCTCTTTCTTAAAATCTTACTGTCCCATGTTTCTACCATATATATATTCAAGAAAATAAAGTAATAAAATAGTTTTGCTTCTCAGAAAAGAGTATGACATGAAAATAATTGCAGTCATTTCCATGTTCCCTACACTGCCTAACACCATCCCTAAGGATGATAATTGAAACAGTAGACTTATATTTCTCTTGACCAATTCTTAAAATAATTGCGGTCATTTCCATGTTCCCTACACTGCCTAACACCATCCCTAAGGATGATAATTGAAACAGTAGACTTATACTTTTATTTCTCTTGACCAATCCTTTCCTTCATCCGTTTGCTATCATAAAGTTTGCCACAACACTTTATCCTCAAATTGAGGGATCAGACAAGGTAGTTCTTAAAAATCCTAAGTCTTTTTTTTCAGTGAAGCTATAAACTAAATAAAATCCATTATGTTATCTCATAGTACTATTTTGAAGAACATGTATTTTCTGGTTTTAAATTTTAGCAACAAGAATGACTAGAAACTGAATAGTGAAAACTCTCACACACAAAAGCACACTATGTAGTAGTTTCTTCCTTTCAGGACCGCCAGCCCACAAACAATGGCACAGAGACTTATTATTAATTATGAAAGCTCGGTTTGAGCTTAGGTTGTTTCTAACTAGTTCTTATAACTTAAATTAACTCATAATTTTTAAATTTCTGTTCTTTCACAAAGCTCATTACCTAATCTCCATCCTGCCCATCCTGCTTCCTCCAAGGCTGTTTGGCAGCCCCACCTTTCTTCTTTCCAGATTTCCCTTTCTGCCTGGAAGTCCCACCTATACTCTCCTGCCTACTATTGGCTGTTCAGCTTTTTATTGCACCAATCACTGCAATACATTTTCATACAGTGTAAAAATATCCTACAGCATTTATCTGTTTTTGTCTAAGTAAAAAGGAAAGGTTTGAACTTTAACACAGTAAAATTATTTACAATAAGAACAACTATCAGATAAGAATTATAGCCACAATATCTAATCTATTAGTATTTGAAAAAAAACTAGTCTGTTATCTATCCTATCTTGATGAATTTAATGTTTTATACACAACCATTTTCTATCATAACTTGTATTACCTTCCTAAAAATATCTCTTTAGACCTTAAAACATCATCTTAGATAAACAACTTAAGCCTTTATGTTTTTTAACTTTATAAACTTTGCACCTATTATGTTAGTTTCTTTTCTGAATTTGTTAACAAGGAAAACTATAACTATATTATCTATTCCTCAAACCCATAAAATAACACAGAAAAACAAGAAGAATATACTGTCACCTGAGTAAACAGGAAATATAGAGCAAACAACTCCCAAATCTATAGAAATGATAGAGACATCTGACTGCCTGGACAGTCACTCAAAGTTCCTCTGTAAAATTAGGGCATCCATTTTCAATCTATAGGCATAGATTATGTGACATACGTTTTTTGTGAAGCAGAAAATTTTAAGGGACTGTTTTACTTTGTCATGGCCACTTTCACCTTGTTTTGTGCTCTGCTTGTTCAATTTGGCTGGCATACTGACAGCATTTCAGGCAAGGTCCATTTCTTGGCCAGATGGCTAGCTTTGCCACATTAAAAGCAAATTTCACATGGAGGTATTTCAATGTCCGTTATCTTTCTTGAAAATAAATTGATGCTGCCAAGAGCAGACATTTTTCACTGTCATGAAAAGCCTTATGTTATTAAAGCATCTTAAATGCCATATTTTTTTTAGGTCTCTGAAATGTTTAAAGACCATCTGACCATCTAAAATTTATCTGTTTGACCTTGAAACATACTTACATGACTACAAGTTTGGTAGGTGACTACTAACTTAGATATTTTAATTATCCTAAACAGTTTGTGATAATAGGCTTTAAGGACCTTGTAGTATGAATCCTAATTGTTTTTAATAATAAAAACCTGGAGTCAAATATCAGGGTAAATGTTGAAAGATCAGAGAAATAAGGAAACAACCACAGTCACTTTTAACCCTATGACTCCTCAAATGGAAAAGGGAAAGGCTCCTATCTCCACCCTGCCTTGTTACTTTCTCTCTCTGCTCAGCCATAATACTTCCTGTCTCCTGACTGTACAGACCTCTAGACCTTTATGGTTAACTGTTGGCTAGCTCCACCCTCTGATCTTCAGGAAAGCTTTATTTGTTAGAGCACAAACACAATACCACAACATTTTCCCCTTTTTGTTTAAAGTTATAACTAATATAGAAAAATTATGCATTATATAGAAAAATTGTATATGTACAATAACTTATACAGTATTTACAGGCAATAATTATATCAACAATGTCTAGTCCATTAGCATTTGACAAATTCAGAGGACATACTCTACTATCTGTCCTATTTGGTTGAGTCCAAAGTGTTTTATCTAATTAACCTTCTGTTCTAATTTTCATTTCAAAACTGTCTTTTGATGTCTCTCAACCCTATATACTTTACACCTTTTTGTGAGTTTCTTTTCCAAATTTGTTAACAAGGAAACTATAACTACTATCTAGTTTTCAACTCCCTCAGGGACCCAAGAAGGAAAAAATATTACCTGAATAAACAGGAAGTGCAAGCAAGTGATTTTTGAAAAACATCTGAGAAGTGACAGTCGAGCTGGCTGCCTGGACAGTCATCCATGGTCCCTCTGTAACTTTGCAACACCCATCCTTGGCCTACAGACCTAGCATATCTGACAGACTTTTCTGTGAAGCAGAATATTTTGAAGGGCTTATCTTGGCAAAGTTCAGCAGTCACTGTTGGTGTCCTGCATGTCCAATTTGGACAACATGTTATCAGTAGCCCAGACAAACACAATTTCTTGCCCAGTGGCTAACTTTTCCCATAAAGAAAGTAAACTCCATATTTTCTTCAATGTCCATCGTTTTCTCTGAAGTAGATTGACGCTTCTAGGAGCTTAAATATCTTATAACAATAGAGGAAGAACCTATATTATGTAACATCTTAAATGCTACATTTTCTTAGATCTCTGAAGTGTTTGAAGACAACTTGTTTATCTAAAATATATTTGTTTTACCTTGAAAACATACTAACATGACTACAAGTTTCATGATAATAGGTGACTAACTACTTACCTGCATTTCTTTATTATCCTAATATTTAGTAGTAATAGCTTTCAAGGACTAGAAATTTGCATTACATGGTTAAATAAGTTGTATAGGTACAGTACCTGAACAAGAGTAGAAATGTATGCATAGTATGTTCTAACAAAAAATAGCCTTAAATTTGTATCAATATACAAAAATCCAATCCAATGTAAAATACTTAAACTAGTAGTTGCTTTTTAAAAGTAGATTTAATAAACTACCTTCTTATCCTAGCATATCTGTATCCCCCTTTTCTTTTCAGAGTAGAGTTCATAATCTACCCTTTTATCTTATCATTCCATTTTAATATCCCCCTGTTTTCAGAACAAGAGTCTAAAATCTAATCTCCTTTGTTAAGCTTTTTTCTTGACCATTAGGAATAACAACTTGTAACCTACCCCCTGAAACAATTATAAATATATATAACATATTGAACAACCAAAAGTTTACCCACTCCATCTCTTGGGAATATGGGCATCATGGTCTTAAAATTACTTTCTGCTGTCAGGGTGATGGCATCTTTAGGGACTCTGAAAAAAGTTTTGGTTAATTACCAAGTTCTGGGAGAGCTAACTGTATCATTTGTTGCTCAGTATCTGTGTAATAGGAAAATCCAGTGCTTATCTCAAGTTTTGGCTTGGGTAGTCTATAAAGTTGCATCAAGTCTCAAATTTCCTTTTAGAATCAACTCAAAAAGCTCTTCACATAAGTTTTTTAATTTTTACTCTGTTTATGTAGTAAAAATGTCCATTCTAAGATAATATCTTTCCTTTGCACTAAAATATTTGTAGGGGAATACATAGAGGGTAAAATAATCAGTATGTAGTCAAGCTCCACAAATGATCCCCATGTGCAACCTGCAATTTCTTTTCCACAAAAATGAATTCTCTATTAGTTTCAGCTGGTAATTCTCTTGGACTATTTAAATCCTTTGCCATCTTTTAATGTTTGAAACAAATTATTCTGTTCTGGATTTGTTACTCCAATAGTGGGCTATTAGGTGGGCAATGTCTCCCAGTAATCTTTAAAGGTCATTGAGAGTCCACAATTGATTTATCCTGATTTGCAATTTTGTGAGTTGAATTTTTTGTAGACTTATCTTATATCCTAAATAATTAATAGAATTTCCTCATTGTATTTTTTAAAGAGTAATTTGCAATCTCCAACAATGTCAACTTTTTTCTCCAAACATTTTCTCTAGGATATCTACATTTGAATCAGCTAGTAAGATATAGTTTATATAATGGTAAATTATAGATTGATGAAACTGCTTTCTTATCATTTCCAATGGCTGTCATATAAAATAGTGGCATAGGGTGGGGCTATTTAACACTCCCTAACACAACCTTTCATTGATTTCTCTTATCAGGCTGAGTATTTTATAAGTAGGCCCTGTGAAGACAATTTTTTTCTCTATTCTTTTCTTGTAAAGGTATAGTGAAGAAACTGTCTTTTAAATCAGTAACAAAAAGAGGCTATCTTTTAGGTAATAGAGAAGCAAAAGAATTCCAGGCTGTAGAGAGCCCATTGACTGGATCGCCATATTAACAGCTCTTAGATCTGTTACCATTCTCCATTTTCCAGATTTCTTTTTCATAACAAATAACAGGAGAATTCCAAGAGCTGGTTGATTCTTACATATGCTGAGCATTTAGCTGTTCCTTTAACCAGCTCTTCTAAGACCTATAATTTCTCTGATATTAAAGGCTATTGCTCAACCCATATAGGCTTGTTAACTATTTTACAAGAGGTGTTTACAAAGGTGGTGCCTTTGAAAGATCAGTATCTGTGTACCCTGTTCTTGTACAATTTGGTTAGTGATTGTTTTTTTTTTTAAATTTTTTTTCACATTTATTTATTATGTATACAACATTCTGCCTCCACTCTGCCTGTGTGCCAGAAGAGGGCACCAGATCTCTAGATAGATGGTTGTAAGCCACCATATGGTTGCTGGGAATTGAACTCAGAACCTCTAGAAGAACAGTTGGTGCTCTTAACCTCTGAGCCATCTCTCTAGCCCTGGTTAGTGATTGTTAATAATACATCTTAATATTTTTCCAAGAAACATGTTAGTTTATGGTTTGTTTGTGTTATTGGAGAAATTTTCATCTGAGTATTCCATTGGCATAACAAATCATGTCTCCATAAATTCATTGCTATGTTAGGCAATATGGATTTAATTTTTCTCTCTGTCCTTCTTACCCTATATATTAGTCCCATCTCATCTCATACTCTGTTTTACCTGAGATAATGTTTTAATCCCTAAAAGCTGAACATTTACTTCTTGAAGCCAACGTAGATGCCAAAATTCTGGTGCAATTATTGTTACATCTGTACCTGTATCTACAAGTAGGCCCTTCAATGACAATATCATCTATTTGTATTTTTTAATTTTAATCTTTGTTCATTTATAGAAGTTTGTCAAAATATTTCCTTTACTGTTTCTCCTGCATTGTTTGCTCTATCTTCTATAGCAGTTATATAATAATTCCAGAGCAGTAGGGATTTTTACAATAGACACCAGGTTATTTAATTGCTCTGGGAAGGAGTTTTCTCTACAATGATAAAGTACTGAACAAAATTTGACATAGGGGCCTGCGACAGGCTCCCCAAGATGTTTCCTGGTGTCAAAGGGTTACCTTATTTGTCACTTGTTGATATATATTCTTTGGTCCAATATCTGCCTTTGCCATACCTTCTGCATACTCACGAAGAGAGGGACATTCTGTTTTGATTATTCTTCAAAAACACATCTCTTCTAGTAACATGCTGTTTATAATCACTTTTTAGAAGACCTTATTTACCTCAATTGAAACACTGACATTTCAATTTTTCTTTAAGCCCCTGGAAATCACCTCGTCTATCCAAGTATCATCATGGCTATGGGACTCAATATTGACTGTATCTCAAATCCATTTCTCCAAGGGTGCTGATCACCTTTACTGGCCTAATTGCCCTTTGCATTGTATATTAGCATTTTCAAAGGCCAGAGATTCACTTATTATTTGTTTAGCATTAGAAATTGGTATTATTTTGTTTTCTGCTGAAGCTAATCTAAGAAATCAGTGAGTTTTTTTGGGTCCTGTATACCTTTAGTAAATGACTCAGTTTTCTTTCCTACTTCTTCAATTCTGTCACAAGCATTCATAAGCAGCTGCATAGCTTAAAGCCAGGGTATAGTCATTATATAGAGACTGTTTTTGTACATTAACATAATTGCTCTTTCTAAGAAGTTGGTCTTTGGAGATTGTCATACATCTAGCCCTACTTTGTTATTCAATGGTCTTAGCCTCATCTTTTCACTGGTCCTCCTTTGTAATTGGGAATCAGTCTCCAAAGCTGCTTACCCAGGTCTCTCTAGTCTTGAGGAACAATTCTGTTATAAGTAGACTATGAGTTTAATATCTACTTTACAAAAGGTGAATGCATACCATATGAGATTATTGCTTCCTTAGATCTCCTTAAATCTAACATTTCCACAGGAGTTTATTCAGCTCTTACATAGCCTTGGGAATATCTGTCATTTGTCAGCTCATGTAAAGTTACTGCATTAATTTAGGTTGGTTGTTTATAAACTTTGTACTCTAATGTTATAATATAATGAAGAGATTGGTTCTCCTTTTTTTTAAAGATTTATTTAATTATTATGTATACAGTATACACTACAGAGCACCAGATGTCATTATAGATGGTCGTGAGCCACCATGTGGTTGCTGATAATTGAACTCAGGACCTCCAGAAGAATAGTCTTAACCTCTTAACCTCCAAGCCAACTCTCCAACCCTGGTTCTCCTTTCAATTTCTCTACCTAGGTTTGAATATCTCTATGAATTGTTTTAATAAGTTTTTCTATAACCTATATCTTAGTAATCATATTAATTATTTTCAGGGATAAAACAAAAATTATCAGACTAATAATGCTTATACTTGATTATCATTATATAAATTCTATCTAAATTAATTATTCCCTCATTTAATTGTTTCATTTTAAAACTGTTCCGTGTGTTATTGTACAGAGATGTAACTCCCTCCTTTACAATAAAGTTTCCCATTTTTTAATATGTGAAAAAATTTCTCTTTTAGCTAATTCCCTTTAAGAATTCTCAATTGTCTCACCAAATTAGCCAATGCTAGCTATTCATATGATGGTGAAGTGTGAGGCTGACTACTCTGTGTAGAACAGTAGAAACCTGAGTGTGTGTCAATATAGCTTCCTAGTGTCACAGCAGCCTAAAGAAAGGTCCAGGGAAAACCATAGTCCACTGAGAGAGGGAACCCACTTTCTGAAAAACATACAGGGAATTGTGGGTATGAGGTACATGCAGCCTACAGCGAGAGGTGCCTAAAGGCAGAGTTGGCTCCAGATGAGGGGCTAACTCTGGCAGCATTCAGAGCCTAATTGCCTGTGGAGATCACTCCAGAGGACCGCAACAACAACAAAATCCCAAACTCTCTCAGAAGCTTAGAGAAAAAAGAAAGAAAAACCTAACCAGTAGTGAGTCTGACCTATTGCAGCTCCAGCCTGTGTGGGTGGCTTCAAAGCCACTAGCAAATGGTTTTTGTTTGTTTGGTTGGTTTTGTTTTGTTTTTTTGTGAACTTGTCCCCCAAAGTTGGACCCTAGATGTAGTTCCAATCCTAATTGGTCTCCATAATAAAAACCCAGTGTCAGAGATCAGCACAAACTCTAAAGATCAGAGATGTACAAGGACAACCAAAGGCATCCCTTAACCTCTACAACTCCTCAGACCAAAAAGCACCAGTTCCTGTCTCTCACCGTCTTATCACTTCCTTTCTCTGCCCAGCCATACATATGCTCAGCCAGCCCACTTCCCGTCTCCTGTCTGTACAGACTTCCAGGCCTCTATGGTGAACTAGCTACTTGCTCCATCCTTTGATCTTCAGGCAGGCTTTGTTAGAGCACAAACAAAATATCACAATAGGCTAGAACTTTACATTTTAAATGAGCTGCATAGGTATAGTACTTTAAACATATAGAAACATGTAGAAACATATAACAGTGTGTTAAAACATAAACAAACTGAAATTTGTATTAATATACAAAAGTCCATACCAATGTAAATGTAAAATATTTGAAACTTGTAGTTGCTTTTTTAGTTTAAAAGTAGATTTAATGATTTACTGTTTTATTCTATCATCTTTTTATCTCTCCTTTTTCTTTTTAGAATGAGATCCCTGAATCTAAATTTCTTTGCTTAGCTTCCTCTCTGACCAAAACCAATAACAACTTGTAACCAATTCCTCTAAAAGACAACAAGCATCCATAACCCAATGCATGACCAAAAACCACCCACCCCATCTTTTGGGAATGTGGGCCTTGTGTTCTCTAGACTCTTTTCTATTGTCTGAGGACCCTGAGAAAATTGAAATAATGGTCAATTCTTGGAAGAGCTAACTATATTATATATTTGCTTAATCTCTGTGATGGGAAAGTGTAGAGCTTATTTGAAATCTTGGCTGGTAGTATGTGAGGCTGAACCATCTCAGCTTGCAGCTTTGAAGTTTTTCTGGATGCACATCTTCACACAGTGTATAATACGCCACAACAATATTATTTTGAATAAAAATTAAAAGGTGGTTAAAATAATGTAATTCAGAAACCATTGCACCATCATTAAAACCATAATTAGTAATCTTTTTAGATAAAAAAATCCACAAGCACTGGAAAACTCTTGTTGTTTAAAATGTTATTTTTGTTTTTAAATTTTTTATTATATAAGGGGTAATTTACATTTTAAAAACTAACTTCTTTAAAAGAATAAACAAAAACTTTAAGATTTTAATGTTAGTGAACATGTGTGCACATCCATATACACCACAAACACATAGCTGTTGCAGTGGGATGCCTAAGGTATAAACAGCTCAGTTTGTCTGACGTCACGGATCTCTGTCTTTATTTCTCAAAGGCAGTTTTCCATCTTTCATTCCTTTTTTTCCTCTTCCTTTTTTGAGACAGGGTTTCTCTTTCTTGAGAATTTCTCTGGCTGGCCTTGTGATCTGCCTGCCTCTGCCTCCCGACTGCAAGGTTAAAGGCGTGTCTACCAGGTCCAGCCCTCTCATTACACTTAATAACTAAAATAATTACAGTTACTTAAGTTAAAAGACACCGTGGAGTCCATAATTAAAAGTGCCTTCTCAATATCCTGGGTCCATATTCCAATCTGACCTCTGAAGCTTGAACTTCTACCTCCCTGGTTAGGTACCTGTGGTGGGAAGTAACATCTGTAGCGTCTGCTCTCTCTCCACTGGCAAATTGTGCAGTCTGTCCACATCACACTTCAAACTGAGAGCAGAGAAAGCAGAGAGGTGGGCAGTCTTTCCCGACTTGAGCTGAGTATGTGGTTAAGGATGACCCTTGCTGTTTCACATGGGTTTTTAAGAGTCTTAACTGGGACCACACTGCCCGTGACATCCTGGATAAAGCTATTTCTCCAGCTATTCGGAAAAGTCTAGGGCCTCAGCCTGCTTTTCTCTGAGGTCACTCAAGAGTAGTAACTGTCATCCTTGCTCTTCCTTATCTTCTCCCTGTATTCTTCTTCCTGCTTCTATTAAATGTTTGGTGATTCTCTGTGCACTTATGTTAGTACTTTAGGTAAGCTTCCCGTCCTTACTGACGTCTGGCCACCTCACCCTCACATGCGGGGAGGAAACTGTTTCTTGTTTTAATTTTTAATTTATTCTCTCCTACATCTCAACCCAAGCTTCTCCTCCCTTCACCCCGCCTCCCTGCTTCTCCCTTAGTCTCTGTGAGCCCCCTTGAGTCCTGCTTGGTTGGTTATGTGGGCCCATGCTCTCCTATGGAGGAATCTGTCTAAACAACTTTTCAGCATGAAATTTACAGACCCTGTAAGTCACCTGTTTAATGAATTCCTGCTGTGGCTTTAGTGTCTACAAAGAGTTGTGCACCTACTGTTACTGCCTCCATTTTGGGACATTCTTGTCCTCCAGGAACAGTTTCCACTGTGAAGGACTTGCCCTCTGCCCTCCCCTTACCATAAAACTGTGGCCAACTTTGATTCCATGTGCCCTCTCACTCTTCTGGGACCCCAGGGTGATGATCATTGTCTTCAAATGCCTGCCGGTGTGTTAGATACTGGTCTAAGTGCAGAGAACACATCAAGAACTTCACATGGCCCAGTTCAGCCCTTCTCACTCCCATGAGGCGAGGGGAGTCCCTCCCATACTCCTTCAGCTTTAGGGGCAACATGCAAACCAGCATAACTCTTCAAAGAAACCCTGCCTGTGCAATTCTTTATGCAGGGTGTGTAGGCTTAGGAGCCATCTAACCGGTTCTCAGACGCTTTGGAAACTTGCTATGATGTGTTCCTTCTCACAGGTCATTCTAGTATCTGATTGCTAATAGGATCTTGATGCCTCTGTTGAAACCTCATTTCACGAGGCAGATAATAACCCACATATCTCTTTGCAATGCATCTCCTATTATAATGATATGCTGTTGTTATAATGAAGCATATGAAAACCTGGAAACATTTAGTGTGGGCAGAAGTATGACTAAATAACCTTATTTTTTATACAACCTAAAGCAAAACTGGCTTTCATACACATAATATGGATTTTTGTTTATTTTTTCACTATACATATAGATAAACAAGTTAAAAGACAAAGCTAGCTTCACTTGTAGCTGGAATTGCTCTGTGTGTGTGTGTATTTATTCTTAAGTATGTAAGTAGAACCTGCTCAGTCTGTATGATGTTACTTGTATATGTATTTTTCTTGGGCTGACTAGTTGTACTGGATATCTAATTGGTATGCTTTCTTCTGGAGAAGACTTTTTTCCCTCTGACCTTAGCATTCTTTAGTTGCCTGTAGTTCTTTGTCTATGCTTGAGACCTCCTCTTGAACATACATATTAGCATATCTATTGGTGGTGTCCTTATTCAGCTCATGTTTTAGCAGCCATGTTGGTGAGTCTTTCTGAGTGTAGCTTCTTGACATTTATGCGACACAATCTCAGAGCAAACTCCCTGTTCTTCATTCTTATAATTTTTTAGCACCTCTTTTGCAATGGTGCCTGAGCTTTACTTTGAGGCAGGAGTTGTATTGTAGATATATCAGTTGGGACGGGGCTCCACAGCTTTTCATTTTCATCAGTTGTGGTTTTATGTAATGATCTCTATTTGTTGCAGACAAATTTCCTAGTAGTAGTTGACTAGGTTTCCGATACCAGGCATGGTTTCTCTCTTGTTCAATGGGCCTTGAGTTCGGTTAGAGAGCTGCTGGTTATTTCTAGGGTATGCATGCCACTACTGTACCCTTAGCATTGTCATGCTGTGCTGGCCATTGTGTGGATCATAGGCATCATAGCTGGGTATGACTGTTGGCTGCTTCCCTCCTTTGGAAGCTCGTATGGCACCTTATGGCACCATGAGAGTTAGTTCTCAGAGAGAAGGCATTCATATCAGATCCATCCTAGGGTCTCTGGGCCCTGTATCCACAGTGCCTTCAACAGTAGGAACCTGCCCTCCGCCTCTGATAGAAAACCAACAGCAATAGCAATGGCCTGTGTTTCAGGAATCTCTGGATAACCCTGAGCAACAACTGAACCAAGGGCTTCTCATGCATGGTGTTGGGTTTTCCTAGACAGTCTATGGCTCTTGTAGGATCATTGTCAGCTCAAACTAAAAATTTTCATTTAAACTATTTATGTATATTTATATACCAACTTATATGTATTATAGATATTTTAAGGTAGATCGCTGCTAGTGTGACATGCTTGAAACTTTTTCAGAATCCTTTCTGTCCTTTTATCCTCCTCTTTCTGTATTTATCTTCCCTTCCCTAACTAGAGGCTACACATTTTTTCTATTTACTGCTTCAAATCATGTGAATGTTTTCTTGGTGGTTGCGTAAAATGCAGTCACCTGTCTAAATCAGATGTCTTTGTGAGTTAATTTTTAAAAACATAATGAGTATAGTTAAGATAACTACAATGTTTAACATGTGCAGTTTCTCTAGTCTGTTTCTGACCATGCTGGCCTCTGTCTACCAGCCAGTGCTCACCTACATTAACATCTTGGAAAGCAGAATTTGGGGAACTACAAGTCTTAGAAAGAATCTGTGTCTCTTAGATAGATCAGATCAGGAAAACGCATATGGGAGGCTTTTAAGAAGCTACATTTTCTCCTTCCTAAATTAAAGTAGAAATACTGAGCCCATAGAAAATTTTAAATTTTATATCACCTATTGAAACACTAGAAATATTGTTATAAAAATACTGCCTCAGCGAAATTTCTCTGGTCTTTGATTATTGGTCCCCAGCCATAGACGGAAACATGACTAAGGTGCCGAGGAGAAATGACTTTCTTAGGAGCAAGTGGGGAACCAGCAGTGTAGGTGAGTCTAAGAGTAGTTCATTCCCTTTGGTGTAAAATTTTCACGATAACATATATGTTAAGGGTTATAGAAATCAGTAAATGAGCACAAGGACTGTTTCCTTTGTGATTGCTGTGAGGTCTCCTCTCTATTCCTCTTTACATGCAAGATGGATGGGATGAAGGCTGGAGCAGAAAGCCAAGAAGCCTTGAAGTCCTGTGTCAACATCTGTTATTTGTTGACTTCCTGGCCCTGTGCCTTCTGTCTTCTCATGAAGGAGCCACCCTCACCCTTCCCAAGAGCCCGTGCAGCTAACTTTGTCAGGCAGACCAAGAAGTTGTTTTGAAGGACTTTCTTTTATTTCCTTCCCTTTTTCCAAGTGCAAATCCATAGGTTGTGTATAGATTGAAGGCCACACTATAGGTAGGTGGGAGTGCATAGCTCGCCCCTGAGACAGAGCTTTCACTGATAAAAGTGCACTTAAAGTTGCTCATGAACAAACATTCACTTTTATTTCCTAGGTAATATGCATGTGTCACTAGCCGAGGCCCTGGAGGTTCGGGGTGGACCGCTGCAGGAGGAGGAAATATGGGCCGTATTAAACCAAAGTGCTGAAAGTCTCCAGGAATTATTCAGAAGAGGTAAGTTGTGTTTTAAAACATACTTTATTTTGCATGTTGAGTAGCTAAGAAACAGGTAACCAATAGTAAATTAGATTTCTCGCTCAGTATTCTTGGTTTTGGTAGAGTGTAGAAAGAAATGCCTCATCATATGCTTCTCAGGACTGGTTGGGTATATCAGTTTGAACACACTGTATATGCCTGCCACAGCACCAGTCACTGGAAATAAATTGATTCTCAAAATAAAAGCACTTCCTATTTGTTGAGCTTATGTTCCAGTGCAGAAAATAACTATTAATAAAACACTGAAATGAGCAGATGTAACCTTGACGAAGGCTGTGAACTGGGGTTTTCAGTGACTCTGCAATCACTAAAGGGGAACTTTGGACTTGGGTGGAAGGAAGAGAAGAAAGACTTCCTTGCATTAGCCTAGACCTCATGCCTAGAACAAAGTAGGAATTGGCCTTGTGAGAAGCAGTGAAGAAATGTTCCTGACAAGAGCAGCAGTCTTACTCTTGCTGCTGCACCTCACGTAATGCAGGTCGAATAAGTAATTCTCTTGTAGGCGGTCACTTGGTCCAAAAGACTGAATCTGGGAGCTGCAAGTAGTTGCATTTTGGTTGTCTGAAACTATTTGCCATGGTGTGGTTCATGTCACATGGATACAACCTGTGTGAACAAAGAACTTTATCTAATGGAAGAATCAGTTTTTAAAATTTTGCTTAGTGACCAGGTATGGTGGCACATGCCTTTAATCCCAGCACTAGGGAGACAAAGACAGGTCCATCTCTGACTTTGAGGCCAATCTGATCTACAAGTCGAGTTCCAGGACAGCCAGGACTGTTATACAGAGAAACCCTAACTCAAAAGCCAATAAATAGTCTTCAAAGTGTAGGATCTGGATCAATGGTAAAGCCTCACAGAAACACTGATAGAATGCAAATGATCAAGTCCACACTATAGACCCACCAAAGTAAGAATCTCAGGAGTTTGTCCCTGAGGGCACTGTGATGCATACTGTAGTTTGAGAAATGTCTTAAGACAGAATTGCTTACTTCCATGTGCCATGAGAACCCTTTCGAGAGATATAGGAGTGTCTAGAACAGATGGAAGAATGGAGAACAGGGCTTGGGAAGATGGCTGAAGCTTGTTAGCTGATACTGTTGATTTTGAGTCCAGGGAGGAACTTCAACAAAAAGTACCAGGACCCAGGGGTGCTGCTTGTTACTCAAGGGTGCTGCTTGTTACCCAGGGGTGCTACTTGTTTCCCAGGGGTGCCGCTCATTACCCAGGGGTACTGTGTAGTATGATATTTCTGCCCTGTCCAGCCGACAGTTCAGACCCAGAGACCTGCAGTCTCAGAACACCTAGTGGCCTGCTGCTGGCTAGCCCCCCAAAATGACTCAGATGCTTATATTACTTTTGTAGTGTTTGGCCTATGTCTCAGGCATATTCCTACCTAGCTCTTTCATCTTAATTCAACCCATTTTCATTAATGTGTTCTGCCATGTAGCCCATGACTCACCTGTTCCATTACATGTTGATTCTTTGGTGGCTGGATTGTTTCTGTCTCTCGATTCCACCCTCCTTCTACTTATACTCTGAATTTCCCTGCGTACCTGTGATGCTCGACACAGGCCAAAACAGTTACTTTATTTAAAGAATGATATTCACAGCATATAGAAAATATTTCCATATCACTTCCCCTTTTTTGTCTAATCAGAAAGTAAGGTTTCAATTTCAACATAGCAAAATTACATACAACAAAACAGCTACCAAACAAGAATTACAGTTATAATATCTAGTCTATTTGTATTGAACAAAATTAAAGAAAATATTCTATCATCTACCTTATCCTTGTGAGTCTAAAGTTTCATATCTAATATACCTTTTAAAATAACTAAGAAAAAGTATTTGTATAACTATCAAATCTTCAACTACATCAAAGACCACAGAAGGATATAATATTATCTGAGTAAATGGGAAGTGCAAGCACCTTCCAAAATCTAGAAATGATAGAGATGACAGCTGTCTGCCTGGTCAGCTACCTAAAGTTCCTTTGTAATGTTGGGGCATCCATTGTCAGCCTGCAGGCCTATAGTCTCTGACATACCTTTCAGTGAAGCAGGAAATCTGAAGGACTGCTCTGCCCATTCTGCATAGTTCATCAATTGCTTCTCCTTGTGTCCTGAAGTATATCTGACAGTTTTTTCTGCAAAGCAGGAACCTGAAGGACCATCTCAGCATGTTCTGCCATAGTTCAGACGTCACTTCCTATGGAACCTGCATGTCCAGTTTATACAGCATATTGTAAAGCAGTCAATACAAAAACAGTTTCTTGTTCATTGGCTAACTGTTGCCACAAAGTAAGTTCCATATGGAGTTTCTTCAATACCCATAAGTCTCTTGAAGTACATTGGTGTTGCCAGAAGCAGAACTGTCTCACTGTCCAGAAAAGTCTACAAAATTTTTTTAAAAAATATTACATAAACATCATACCACGAAAAGAGTAGAAAAATACAGCATAACAAAATTGACCTTAAATTTATATCAATAAACCAAAATCCATACAATTTAAAATATTTTGAGACTAATAGCTGATATTCGCATTAAAGTAAATCCAATAATCTTTTTAATCATTCCTATACCATATTCCTTTCTTTTTCTTCTCTGTTGATTTTGCCCCGCTTGGCTTTTCAACATGGCAGAGGCACTGGAGCCATGCTTATTTTCCTAATTCTTAGTAGCACACAGCTCTTAAAGAGCCACACACACAGTTTTTGTCGATAAAGATGAGTCAGGAAGCTTTTTAAAAGGGCTGTTACTCTGCTCACTACCAGCAAACAGAGCAGACCCAAGAAAATGCTGTTCCCCAAAAAACCATCTTTTACTCTGTTTCTGTTTTGTTCAATATAAGCAGAAACCTTAAATCAATCACATGCAGTTGTTCCTTAAACCAAGTATTTTGTGAGACTTCAGGAACTGGCCTTGGTTTAAGCTGCCTGCCACGAACTTGCCATTTTGAAATTTAAGCCTGAACACCACAGCATCTCTGTACTATAACCCACTTCAGATATATAATTCAGAAGCCGCTTATGGCTCCATTTCTGTGCTCCAGAACCTTTTTTCAGCTTTCTCTGTTTTTATATGGGTGTTCGCCCATGTTGGGTGTCATCTGTAGAAAGATGTTTCTGGCCCCGTCTGGCCAGAAGCCCAGGGGTGCTTGAGGGAGACTGTTGTAGGGAGCACAACTGCTTGTTACTGAGGGTTACCTCTTGTTACCTGGGTGACTGCTTGTTTCTGGAGGACCCCTTGTTACCTTGGGGACTGCTTGTTACTGAGGGGTACTGCTTATTATGGGGGTGGAGGAAGGTTGTTACCCAGTGGCTTAAAAGACTGTTATTGGGATGTATGAAGACTTTGATTATGGTTGAGATTAGTCTAAATAACAGACCTCTTTTTACCTAATATCATTTACAAAATCTTGATTATTTTAAATAAACACTGTTGTTTTGCTTCACTAGAGTTTTTCAGAAAATTGAGAATTATAGGCAGTCCAAAGCATAGAAGTATATCGTCAAAGTACTTCAACAGTGTATTACTCAATTGGGAGTTAAGAATAGTCAATTAATGTTAAGAAACATCTTCTTGTGAGGTGCTATAGGAGGGGCCGATGAATGGAAGGTGTTATTGTTGCCCTCTGGGCATTGATTCAGATCAGACGAATGCACAGAAGTGACCGGTTCCAAACAGTGAGCCAGAGGAATGTCAGACATTGAGTGCTTCAGATGTTCAGAGGGAGAGATAGCAGCAGGTCTTCATTACAACTGCTGTGACTCACAGCATGGGAAGCATCTGGCCCACTCACAGTACCTTGAGGGGTTTTCCTTCTTTCATATTTCATAATGCTGTTAGAGATTGAAAGCTTGTATTTACAGCCCTGATCATTAAGCAGGGATTGTTGCAAAACATACTGGCACTTTACAGTAAAGACACGTTAGCTGAACTGTAAAATTCCCCGTGAGGCAGCTGTGTCTCCCACACTGCCCAATAGGAGCTGCTTACTGGAGGACCCACACTGTAAGCAGCTAGCAGAATAATACCAGTAATAAGAACAAATTAGGTTTGACTCCTTTGCCAGTTGGGAAATCACCAGTTATTGTGATTGCCAATTGGAAATTTCCACTTGTTAGGAAAAGTCAAGTGTTTGTTTGATTTACAGGAAATCTTTACATTTGACAATGCAACGTCATTTTTCTACAAGTTTTCCTCCTGATCTGGTACAGCAAACAAATGACATGCTCACTAGTTGGTTAGTCTGGTATGGACTGTGATGGTTGTGAGTGATGCTTTAGATAGATCGGTTTATAAGTGAGCCTGGGCAGGTAGTAGGGAATGCAGGTAAGATGTCTATTCTACTGAAATGTGCTTCCCCACCTTGGCCATCTTTATCTTTCTGTGTCTTCGTATAAACTTGGTTCTTGGCGGGAGTTTTCTCACTGTTTCCCACTGCAGTCTTGAGCTATCGCTCTGCGGCCTTTCAATGTGCTTGTGCAGTGTACTGCTAAAAGTCCTGTGATAGGAGGCGGAAGCGATGCTTCTGAGCCATTACCAGGCAAAAGGCAAGAAGTTAACCACCTTCTTCCATTTTAAGCTTTCTAGTAACTTATAGCTTTTATCAACATTTAAAACCAAGACCTTTATTACTATTATTCATGGGATAATTATGGTGAAACATGACATTGTTGGCAGATAGTCTTCAAAGAGTTTCTTCTCAGAGAAAGGAAGCTAGGAAACTGTTAACATCCACTCACCATGGTAGTGACCTTGATAGTTGTGTCGTTTTCTTGCTCTGTGTCCTGAGTGTATGGCATCTGTATGTTCACTGACAAACATTTTGAGGATTTCTTGTTGCACATACAGTTCAGCTTTGTAGTTATTCTGTGGTGATTTGAAAAGAACATGTACACTCAGGCTCTGGGCTATAACTCAGGTTTGTTAATGATTGATTTGAAGATAGTTTGTAATCTTCTTACTTTATGTGATCTCTAAGAACTATAGTAATCCTTAGGAATAGTGCATGGTATCCCCTTGTGCTACTCACTGCACTTAGTCCTCTCTGGTCTGTCCTGACCATTGCCCTCCCCACCTCCCCCTTTCTCTGTGGTTTGCTACAGCGTTTCTTCCTTCATCTTCAAATGTTCTGTGCTGTAACTTTGACTCTTTTTTTAATAAGTAGTGGGGAATATAGCTTTACATTTTTGTCTATATGGGTAGTTATTATTCTTTCACTTAAATGTGGTAATTGAGATGAAATTTTTGGAGCAATTCTAACTAGGGTCTCAACAACACATTATATCTTGCTAGTTATATACCATCCTGTCTGTCTTTGTTGTTTTGTTTGTTTTTTGAGACAGGGTTTCTCTGTGTAGCTCTGGTTGACCTGGAATTCTTTTTGTAGATCAGGCTAGCCTCACAGAGATCCACCTGCCTCTGCCTCCCGAGTGCTGAGATTAAAGGAATAAGCCACCACTTGGTAGTAGTCCGACATTTCTTTGCCACCAGCAACTCTCAAATACCCAGCAGCTGCTTCCTGAATAATTGACTTGGAGGCTTAATATTAGAGTAACTGCTGGGCCAGCAGCTCAGACTTATTACTAACTGGCTCTTACATTTAAATTAACCCATAATTCCTATTTTTGCTTAGTTACATGGCTTGCTACATTTGCTTAGTCCATCATTCTCATCTTGCTTCCTCTACATCTGGCTGGAATCTGTTCTCTGCCTTTACTCTTCCCAGAATTCTCCTAGTCTGGTTCTCCACCTCTACTTCCTGCCTTTCTACTGGACAATCAATGTTTATTAAACCAATACAAGTGATAAATCTTCATACTGTACAAAAGCATTCCACAGCACATGGTGTCTTGTTCTGTCTTATTCAGTTAATTGGGAAGCAGAACTGTATGGGTAGGGGAACACACAAATATTAAAAAAAAAAAACCTTCAATTTATCCTGCACACTGATATAATGCATATATATACATATATATATAATGTATCTCTACATTGTAGCATTTATAAATTGAATTTTGCAGTTGGCCATTTTTTAGAAATGTAATAATTAAAATGTGAAAATTTAAAATGTGAAAATTTATAAATAAATCTGAGAAAAAAAATCTAATGAAATTAGAGACTGAAATAAATGGAGAGTTCTGTTTTGTTCCTGTGTGAAAAGACTTTGTACTAAAAGGATGGCAGTTTTCTCTCACTGAGTGAATATAGTCCCAGCAGGCTGTAGCTTTGCACAAAGTGAGAGCGTCCTAAAGATTATACAGAAATTCACTGGAATTAAAAGTGTCCAAAACAAATGCTGAAGACCCACACTGCCTAATTTCAAGATTTACTATAAATTCATAGCAATCAAAATATACAGATTAATTAATGAACATAGAGTCCAAAAATAAATCCTCATTGATAATGAACTTCAACTTGGCTTCCAGGGACCTTTTTTTTGAGATTTATTTATTTATTATGTATACTGTATACACAAGAGGGTACCAGATGTCATCATAGATGGTTGTGAGCCACCACGTGGTTGTTGGGAATCAAACTCAGGTCCTCTGGAAGAACAGTCAGTGCTCTTAACCTCTGAGCCATCTCTTCATTCCCCAGGGACTTTTCAAAGTTTTTATAGCAAAATATAAGAAGGTTTTTATGGACTGAAATTTTTCAAGTAAATCTTTATATAGTATGTTCAGCTTTTAAAAGACTAGGGCCTGCCTAGTCACTTTTTATTACATTCCTACTTATCTGCTGTCATAATATGGTTGGTTAGAAAGGTGCATCAATTGTCTTTGACATGCTACATCTTGCCTTGTATTTGTAAGGCCAAAATTAACAGGTCCTTCAAATTAAATGTGTTTGAACTAGATAAAATTGTCCTATTTGTTCCATGGAAACGAACTATATAACGTGAAATTAAATTTAATATTTGGCATTCTTAAAATGAATGGCATGTGTTGTCTGACAAGTGTGTGAGGCACTTGTAGAGAATAGCTCCTGCCCTGCAAACACCAGCAGTGTGCCGTGTATATTGACTTTTTGAACTTTATTTCTTCTAATATGCAGTTTAATAAATACAGAGAACTGAGAGGGAAGGTCACTGTAGCTTCTATTCTGTAGTCTCATCTCCGTTACCTACTCATCTCACCTAACCTTACCTACTGAGTTTGTTTTCAATTTTACACTTAGAAGATTTCTTTTAAATGTTGATATAATATGTATAGCACATAGTATTGTTCTTGATTGTACCACCTAAAGAAGAATAATTTGTTGTTGTTGGATTTTCTCTTACTCTAGTCCACATTGGGATGCCAAAATGTTTTTGGTGGGTTTTTTTGCCCTTTTAGGGGGTCCCTCCACCCAGCCCCCAAATAAATCACTCATGGTTCATTCTTAATTAGAAATGCCTGGCTTTAGCTTGGCTAGTTTCTTGCCAGCTTTTCTTATCTTAAATTTATTCCATCTACCTTTGCCTCTGGTCTTTTACCTTTTTCTATTTCTGTATATCTCACTTTCTTACTCTTGCTGACTGCATGGTCGTGTGGCTGTGTGGTCAGATGACTGTGTGGCTGGGTGACTGTGTAACTGTGTCTCACTCCTAGATCTTTTCCCCCCCTCTGCCTGCCAGCCCCACCTATCCTTTTTCCTGCCTTGCTATTGGCTGTTCAGTTGCTTATTAGACCATTAGATATTTTAGACAGGCACAGTAACACAACTTCACAGAGTTGAACAAATATAACACACCTTAAAATAATCTACAACAATGTAGAGCTCATTTCTCACCTAAAACTTTATATACTATGACTTAAATATAATTTGGGTAAAATAGTTAATAGTTACTTTCTGACTCTCCATAGTTCTTGTTTTTGTTTTCCTTGTAGCTTTATAAGCTGCAACAAAACCATTATATAAGGTGTTATATAAGTGTAGAAAGCCATACATACTTTATTCTGTGATCAACTTATCAATTGGCATTAAATTGAAACAAAGATGAGAACAAGCAGCAAGTTAGTTGAGCTGTGGTACCATCCTATAACACTGATTTTCTGCACAGAAATAGCAGTGGTTCCCACTGTTGTTAGAAAGTAAGTTGGTATGGACATGTGAAATGCCATGTGGCATCCCGTGCCCCTTCTTGAGAATTGTATGAACATGCTCAAAAACATAGCTTAAGTTGTTTTTTAATGGCTTCAAACTTTTAGGAGCCAGACATTTTTAGAAATATGTTTGATCATAGTTGACCATCTGGCCACACAAAATTATAGGATCAGACATAGTGTTCTCTATTGAATAATTGAGTGTTTTGGTGTTGAGAAATTCAAAGCAGCCAACGTATTCTTCATAATGAAATTCAAAAGCAGCCTTTTTGTGACCTGAAAAGTCCAAATTCAGAAATTATAGTCATGGTAGAACAGGGGTGCCAGACATATTGAAAAGCTTGTGGGCTGTGGAATGAACTGAAATTGTAAACAGATTTATTTCTTCAAGTGCTGTCAGCTCTAAGTATGTGTGAATTCTACCCCATGAATTTAGACAGCTGTGGATTGAAAACAAGGTAGACCTTGGTGGCTGTGCTTTTACTGAACACAGGCTGGTTTATCTTGTCATTTATTCTCTAAACTGTACACCATAGCCTCTGTTTATACAGCACTAGGTATGATAAGTCATTGTACAGGAAGATTGCATATCTTATTATAAATGGTGTCCCACTTTATGAATAGGATTTAAGTATCCCCAGATTTTGGTATCCATGGACGGTTCTGTAACTAATCACCCAGGAATACTGGCAGACAACATTATTCATATATAATGACATTGTACCTACTCTTTAGAGAATTCATAGTTTCTACCCTTAACCACTTAACTGTAAAAGAAGTGTGTGGAATAGAGTCATAAAACACTTTCTTTATAATTGTTGTCTTTCTTTTAACCGGCTGCTGCCTTTCTAGCCAGACCTTCCCAGTCAGCAGCTGCAGCTCTGCTACTTCCAGCAGCCATTTGGCTGTGAGGACGGAAGCCTGAGGGGATTCTGTTCCTCAGGCCCCAACTCTTCAAAGCTACCAGGGAAATTATCTAAATCTCTGTCTCTCTAAAGAACTCAAGATTCAGAGGTTAAGGTGGAATTCTGCCCACCAGAGAGGCTGAATTGCAAGCCGCTAACCTTCTCTCCTTGCTCACCTCTTCCTTCTCCCAGCCCCCACTTTAACAGCCCTTCTCCAGCTGGCTCCTCCCTACCACTTCCTGTCGGCTACTTGCTGACTCAGCTTCCTGACCACAGATGAATTTTATTTAATCAATCACATGTAACACATCTTTGCATCATTAAGCAAATATTTCAGAGCATAAATTAAAGTAACACGCCTTAAAATAGCATTCTACAACACATTTGTTATAATTTTCAGAGGTTTAATTTTATTGATAATGAAGATTGTTGGTGTCTTACTTTGATTTTTGTTGTTGATAAAATACCATGGCCAAAAGTAACCTGGGGACTTATGTCATCTTATACTGTCAGGTAGCAGTCTATCACTGAAGTGTCCAGGCAGGAACCTGGAGACAGGAACTAAGGCAGACACCACCATGGAGGAATGCTGCATACAGGCTTCTCTCTAATGTTTACTCAGCCTACTTTCTAATATAGCACAGGGGTGGCCAGTATCAATCAGGCTTTACTTACAATCTAATCTTTCAGAGAGATTTTTTTCAGCTATGCTTCCCTCTTCTCAGATGACCCTAGCTACTAATGCCAACTTGAAAAACAAAACAGCAAAAAGCTAACCAGGACAACCGAAAACCACGAGGGCACTAAAGAAAAATTAGGAAAGATAGTCTTAGTATGTCAGAAAACTAAAGTATTCCTGCATGTGATGGGACAGGGAGACAGGAGAAGAAAATGATCTTCTTCTTCTTCTTCTTCTTCTTCTTCTTCTTCTTCTTCTTCTTCTTCTTCTTCTTCTTCTTCTTCTTCTTCTTCTTCTTCTTCTTCTCCTCCTTCTCCTTCTCCTCCTCAGGTCATCTGGAAGAACAGTCAGTGCTCTTAACCTCTGAGCCAACTCTCCAGTGCCTATCTTTCTTTTTAAGCTGTTAGAATTAGGTGGCTAAATAAGGCTGCACAGGAAAAATGTAGATGTTGGGACTGGCTTTCTCTGCCCACAACCAGACTGTTAAGCCCTTTTACTTTTAAATAGTAATAACGAAGTTCTCACTAGTTTTATATTATCAAGTTGCTTGATTCTGTATTTTCCTAAAGAATCCTGTAAATACTTAACATAAAGTACGAAATACCGTATTATCAGAAGCCATGTCCAGAGTACAGTGCTAGGTGCTTAGGCATGTGACTTGAGTCTGCTTGGTGGAAACAGAGCAAAGGGAAGGGGAATAAAAGGGAGGCATTTGTGTGACTGTCACTGCTAAGAAGTAAACTATTTTATTCTAGTCTACTGAAATTTTTAAAAGTCCATAAAGTAGATTATCAAATTAGAAAATAATTTTCTGTAACTTTTGTTGTCAGAGTTCTAAACTTCTATTATAAGTAAAACAAATTTAAAGGCTTATACTATGGTGATTTATATTCAGATAAATATTTTCATTAACAAAATCATGGTATAGTTCAAGATAATTGCTATCGACAGTAAGACATCAATTTGACAAGTTCTACAATCAGCCATTCAAGTACTAGTTGACTGGATTGTCAAATTTTAAACCGAGTGTTTGAGCCTGAGGACTCTGCTGACGAGGCCGCTGTGCCTTTAGTAGACTACCGAGAGGGGGACATTCTCAGAGGAGTTTAATTCTAATTAAAGAACAAACTTACATATCTCAATATGTCATTCTTCAAATGGTTTGTATTCCTAATAAGGCTTGTATGTAAAAGATACAGAGATAAAAGAAACAAACTCAGAAATATTCCCAGACATGGAGAACACAGCAGTATATCCTCCGGGCCTTGTCTGTGATGTACTCCCCGTTGTCCTCTGGGAGAAAACAGTAACTCATGGAGACTGAGCAAAGTGACTTTCCTTAGATGTGCCCTGCACACTTTCTGTCTGTGAGACGGAAATCTATGTGATTTCCCAGAAATCTTCACAGCACCTTCATTGGCTCAGGACTGCCCTACAGATGTGGGGGTGAGGGCAAGGGACAGGACTGCCTTACAGATGTGGGGGTAGGGGAGGGGACAGGACTGCCCTACAGATGTGGGGGGTAGGGCAGGGGACAGGACTGCCCTACAGATGTGGGGGGTGAGAGCAGGGGACAGGACTGCCCTACAGATGTGGGGGTGAGGGCAGGGGACAGGACTGCCCTACAGATGTGGGGGTGAGGGCAGGGGACAGGACTGCCCTACAGATGTGGGGGTGAGGGCCAGGGCTAAATTGATCTTAAAATCACCTTTCTGAAATCTGAAGAGGCTTGAGGTGACTTGTGCTTTAGTCTGACTCTTGACAGTTTTATACTCTGTAATTACATGAGCATGCATTTATACTAATGAAAGTGGTATTCTGAAAGAATGAAAAGAAGCAGGTGTTTTCTCTGCTCCTTTCTAACCTTGTGGATAAGTTTGTGGATTTGGGTGATATCTTTAATTTGAGACCATTACAGCACAGTGTACATTCTGGAGAGTCTCACAAGCTTATAGTAGTTTATATGAAATGCTTTTTAGCAACTGACTGTATCAGAAATGACATCAGATGCCTTCAAGATTTTTATGAGTTTGTTGTTATAGGTATACTTGACAGCATTAGTGCAGTTTTATTTTTAGAAAGTGATAGTCACTCTGTCCTGTTTTATAGGAGAGTGACATGTAGTAGTAGTAACAAAATTTAGGAATAAATAAGTTCTCAATTTAAAATTAACCAACTTGTAGTATATAGTATAATTTCAGTAGCTCATTATCTATTGCAAAATGCTACTATGAAGAAAATGACAAACCAGTGACATGGTTGAGCAGATAAAGACACTTGCCATGTAAGCCTCACAGCCTTTGTTCTAAAACATAGGGAAGGGAAAGGAGGGGAGGGGAGGGGGGGGAAGACTGGGGTAAAGATAATAGTTAATGGCAGTTTTTGTTTCAATACTAACTTATAGCAGGTGATCTATTTAACAATATAGTAATTCTAAGAAAAAAACCTGAATTTTTAGAGAATTCTATATTACAGAGTAACTCTCAAATCCTTCAGCATTTTGGACAGTTCCCTCTGCATAGACTTTTGCTGGGGACCCTGAAGGAGCACAGACTAGGGTCTGCACATTCTCCGCTGAGCCCTTGGGCAGGAACAGGAGCTCACACGTGAAATGGTTTAAATTCCGAATCTGTGAATTAATCCCGGTTGTTTTTGCCTTTGTCTCCTTGTACCATGCTTATAATCTAATTATAATCATCCACCTAATTTATTTTTAGATAAGATTTTTACTATGATTCCAAGACCTCCTTAAACTATTTAGTAGCCTAGACTGTCCTGAGACTGAGAACCTTCCTGCCTTTCAGGCTCAGCCTCCTGAGGACTGGGTAACAGGCACAGTCTTAGGTGGAAACCTAAAGGAAATGGCAGGTACCCAAGAGGACAGCATGGCTGTTAAATGGTTTGTGGGTTTGTAATGTAAGAACACTGAGATATGCTTTGTTTACATATAAAATACCTACTTTTTTTCTAACTTCACCTCTAGCTGCTTGAAACTCTGTCCCAGCATGGAATGTTAGTGAAGTCTCCAGATAGAACCACATTGGCTACTGGGAATGGTTCTGTCAGATTTACTTTTCCATAATAATAGCATTCTTGGAATACAGTCAGCACACAACTGAAACATGGGACATAACACTATAAGCTTCTGGAATCTACTTTTTAAATATTATTTTCCAAACATTCTTTGAAGGATTTTGAAAACATTTGCTTTAAATTCCTCCTTTTTAGTTATCAGGAAGTAGGAATTAAAGAAGAATCCTAGCCACAACTCTTAAATTCCCTCACTTGTAGATTCGCATGAGCCTTCATAATTATCTAAAAATAGATTTTGTGGTTTGACTACGTTATCTTAAGAGTCTAGTATTTCAGTGTTGTGTGTATGTTTTAGAAATTGACAGCAGTGCATTTTGTGGTCACAGTTACTCTAGATTTATTGCATAACACTTTGAAATCATTTGTGGCATTTCTGTGTGTTTCTAAAAGACAAGAATCATGACATCCCCTCCACTTTCTAGTCCAGTTTCTCATGTTCACTACCCTTCTTCTGCCAAAATTGTTGCTGTTCCCTCCCCAGACTTAATTTCCTGACTGCCTTTGAGTTGTCTGTTTCTCTCCGGAATCCAGCCATCAGTCATACCCAACTGTTCATTCTCCTTCCAGAGGCACACATACTCTTTACAAAGATAGAACGGACAAACAAACAACAGAAAGAAAGAAAGAAAGAAAGAAAGAAAGAAAGAAAGAAAGAAAGAAAGAAAGAAGGAAAGAAAGAAAGAAAGAAATTATGTCTGTTTTTTAGTTGAAGTAATTTTTTTATCCACAAAATCACCCTTTGTATTACCTGTTTCTTGGATGTTTTATACATTCTGTCTTCTGCTTATTTATGAATATATTCTGTCTCCCTAGTAGTAATTGGGAGTGAAATAGCAAGTGACCTACAGTGCTGATCAAATTATGTTAAAAATATACAATGCTGAAAGTTATTAATATATATTAGATATTTTATAAACACAAACCTCAGTTGCATAAGGTAAAAGTTAAATATATATCTTTCCCATAATAAATAATAGCTGTAAATGATGTTGGCTGTGCCGGTGAATAAGTACATTTCGTCCTTTCAAAATGATAAGCAATAATGGAGTTTTTAAAATGATGACATGTGTTTATTTAGTTTTTCATTTACTGTGTGCAGACACATGCTTGCAGAGGCACAGGTATGAGGTCAGAGGACAACTTTCGGGAGTCAGTTCTCTCTCCACCATGGACGTGAAATGGAAACCCAGGTCCTCAGGCTCATCTGCAAGTCCTTTACCTCTGAGTTATTGCGCCTGCTCAGTAGTGGATTTTTTAAACTTGATTTTCCTGCCTCAGTTCTCTACCCCACTCCCACCCCAGGCTGGCAGCAGATTATGTCATCCTCAGGACTTTCCAGTTTAGTCTCCTGTACTGAAAGCAGGGTGGAGGAGGTCTCTGGGCAGAAGATGTGCATAGCCAGCTCTCTTCTGATGTGCGTGGGACCTGGCACCCAGGATAGCGAGACAACACTCAGACTCCTAGGTAGCACTCATGTCTCTGTGTTAGTTGTGATGCTCAACAGTCTGTAAGCTTAAAGTGACAGCAACATCTAGAAGTTATAAGGACTGTCACTGAACTAAGGACTGTCAAGAACTAGCCCTGTGCTGCTGGTAGATTACCCAGGCCCCAGTGGATGGCCCATACCTATTCACATATGGTCAGCACTAAATGGACCTGAGGATAGTAATTATAAAAATCATTGCAATAATAGTGATAATAATAAAGAATGCAGGAAGGACACAGGTTGCTGAGTTCCAGAGAACACTAGGTGAAGGTAGTGAGGGGAGAACATAGAGAAGATCAAAATATAGTGTATACATATGAAAATTTCAAAGAGTAAATAAAAAGATTAAAAAAAAAAAAAAAAAAAGAATTGACCCTGGCGATTAGAATCCCAGATTCCTAATTCAAGTTCAAACCTCTGTACTGTGGAGCTGGACAAAGGCCAGTCTGAAGAATTGAGATAGCAGTGTAAAGACTCACAGTTCTAATGGATGATGTTAGAGGGCGTTGTGCCTCATACTACCACAGATTGCTGGAAGAAAGACGAAGTCCCCATCAGTCCTTGTGGCGGGACTGACCACCCCACCACTCAGCCATTGGCTTTCAAGGTCTATCTTAATTATTTAAGTGGTGATCAAATCTCATGACTTTCATTACCATCTTTTATACCAGTAATTCCTGAAAACATATATACAGCCCTGACTTTACCCCACATTCCAAATCCAGCTGCCTACTGAAAATCTCCGTTTGTATATATTACAAGGTCTTTAATAATCCCCAAAAAAGTTTTCATTTTTGTCACCGCCTTCCAGTCCCACTTCTAGCCTGTTAATCATAGTTTCCTCTGTAAGGTTGATATGACACCTTTTCCAGTCACTCAAAACCTTTGCACCATCTAGATTCTGCACCTCCTCTCACTGACTAATTTTCATGAAGTTCTGCTATCATTGCCTCTAGAGAGCATTCACTGTCCTGCAGGTCTTGCAGCCTGCTGCAGCAACCTGGCTGCACGGCTCCACTTCCTTACACAGATATCAACACACTGGCCTCAGTCACCTAATGATTGTTCCCTGAGTGGGTAATCTGAAAAGAACTCATTTTAAAATGTTGTATTGTGTCTCGAACACCTCAAGATTCTGAGTAGTACATCTGCCTTCTTTGTAACACTTTCTGAGTCGTGTACTTATTGTTCACACCAAGATAAAGTTTTAATAGAAAAAAAATGTATACAGTGCCTGGAATTTATTTTTTGGTTTTAAATTATATTCTATTTATTTGTGTGTTTATATGTGTGTAGGGCTTGCATGTGTCACAGCCCATGTGTGGTCAGAGACAGTTTGTAGTAGTTGGTTCTTTCCTTAGATCCCAAGGGGTGACCTCAGTTTATGAGGCAGAAAATGCTTTTACTCCCTGAGCCATCTAACTGGCATAAAGTTGTATTTATTTCCATAAATGTTTGTAAAGGACAACAGAGCATCCCTGTTGCTATGGTCCTTTGAAACTCTGAAGCGTGAGAACCTGAGTTTGTATTCCCAGCATTCATGTAAAGAAAAGCAAACAGACGAACAAGTGTGACAGCATGTGCCTGTAACCCTGGCACTGGGTAGACAGAGGCAGGAGATCTGGGGTGGATTAGCTGGTCCTTAGAGCCGGTCGATTGGCTCAAAGTTCAGTGAGAGGCACTGTTCAAAACAGGGTAGAGAGACCCATGGAGGAAATGCTCCACGTCAGCTCTGCCCCCTTCCTCACACCCTAAACATTTATCTAAGCAAGTGTTCTTAATCTTTCAATATATCATCTGAAAATAAGCCATGTGAACTCTAGAATTTATACACAAAATTTTATGTTTATAGACAGTGTCTTGAAATTATAGTTTTTAGGGAGTACTCAAAAGAATCCTAATCAAAAATGGTGAAGTACTGACCCTTTTCCATTTCTATGTATAAGTATAAAACAGTTGAACCAAGTTTAACTTTTATGAACAGTTTTTAGGATCTGCTTTCCAGATGGTATATGTGAATCCAAAAAACGGTATTACTGTAAACAGTGATAGGAACATGTTTAGGTGACATCTGATTTCTTATCATATTAATTTTGTGATGAAACTGCATATTAATGTCTGGAAATCTACTGAGGTGGTTATAGAGTCTTCTAATTCTAATTTTAAACAGTTATCATTTCTGGGGGCTGGAGAGATGGCTCAGTGGTCAAGAGCACTGTCTGCTCTTCCACGGGTTCGATTCCCAGCACCCACATGGCAGCTCACAACTGTCTGTAGTTGCAGTTCCAGGCAAACACCAAGGCAAATAATTAAATAAATTAAAAAAAAGTTTTAAAAAAAACCCAATTATCATTTCTTCTCTTTTTATTTGGTGCTTATACAAACCAGTGAGCATTGCTGACCCTGCTGCCCTTGGCTTCATCATCTCACCATGGTCGCTGCTGTTGATGCCATCTGGTAGCGTGTCCTTTACAGATGAAAATATCTCCAATCAGGACCTTCGAGCATTCACTGCACCAGAAGTACTTCAGAACCACTCACTGACTTCTCTCTCAGATGTTGAAAAGGTAAATAGTAAGTCTTTATTATGTTGTTGTTGTTGTTTATTTTGATAGTAGGGCAGGTTAAAACAATGGACTACTCTTACCTAGTCCATGGAAAAATCTTTTGGATTTAAAATAATCATATGTTTTAAGATTACATATATATAAAATTCAAAAAAAAAACATTTTGACTTAGGAAAAATATTTTAAAAGGTAAATTATTATAGGCCAGAATGAGTACACTGAGCACCAGGGCTAGGAGGCAGTCTATGGTAGTGGGAACTCATGATATTTATAGGCTTGTGAAACAATGGGGTCTTTAATTTTATAGGTTCAAGTTGAGAGACATTGTAATTTTGAGAACTACAACATTTTATGAGAATCTATCATAGAACTATATAATCTGGAGAAAAAGGGAGCTCAAAGAAGCATAATACATTGCCTTATAAAGAAGGGACATATTGGAGGCAAAACTCATTGGAGGCAAAACTCACAGACTAGCAGCAGCTCATCCAGTGAGTGGAACCGTGAGAAGAAGGCCAAGTTTACGATAGAGACATACGGTGATGTCATTGACCAGATTAAATCTCATGGAGAAACTGAGAGGGAAATATACATTGTCTCAGAGCAGACTTGTTAATTCAGATCTGGGATGCTGGAGATTCTACTGCGGCTATGAGTGTCCATTTTCATACACCACTCCCTGCAAGTGTACAAATAATTTTCTGATGACAAAACTTTAGAAATACATAATTTTGATACACATTTGTGATGGAAAAGACTTGTGCATTAACCTTTCTACTGACCCTTGAAAAAGAGGAAAGGGGGCGTGTTCAGCAGGAGAAGCAAGAACTGAGATTTTTTTGTTTTGTTTTGAGGGAATTGTTTGTTTGTTTTGTTTTGCTTTTTGAGGCTATTTCTCTGTGTAGCCCTGGCCTTCCTGGAACTGACTCTGTAAACCATTCCCCTACCTCTGCTTCCCAAATACTGAGATTAAAAGTATGTGCCACCACCACCTGGCTGGCTCATCAGTTCTTTATCTGAAGAAAATAAAAGAGAGATAGAAACTGATGTAACTTGGTAGGTGATTCTAAGCTGAAGGTAGTATGACTTTACTGTCCCAGGAATTATTTAAGACATTTGTGAGGGTCATACATCAGAGAGAAGAGGCGGCAGCTCTGGAACACACTTGAGTTGTCGCTCTTGAGAAAGTGCATTCCGTGAGATCAGCCTTTGCAGACCATCTCTACCCTTACTGCTTCCTACACATGGATAGCCTGCTTCTTCAATTTGCAAGGAAAAGAAAAATTTGTTTCTCTGGAAATTTTTATTCAGCTGGGGCTTTTGCAAAGTTCTGTTTGTAGTTAACGTAGTGCTTTATATCTGTCTGTGTTTGTTGGTTTTTACAGTCAGAGTCACTTCAGGACATGAGCACTTTGGTGTCTCTACTTTCAGCTCTGTTCCCAGCCAGTTCACTCCTTAACCTTGAATCGGCAAACTTCTAAAAACCTCTAAAAGCATACAGATCTTGTTCTTTCCCTGTTTAAAATTATTGGACTTCTCCATTTTCCTTGCATGAAAGATAGACCTTCGCCTGGCCTTCGGGGTTTTACTATGCCTACCTTATCTCTGGGGTCTCTGGGCAGTCTCTCTCACAGTGCATTCTTCAGCCATCAGAATTCATTTCAGTCCCTTGGTGGTGGTGGGGGCTTTGTTTGCAGTCTTCTTCCAGCTCCAGGGAGTAACATCTCATGCTGGCAGCCTTCATTACTTCATTGACTTTAAAAGTGCTGGGGGAGCTGCTTCCTGCACTGCATCCTCTGTGTGCCCTCATGCACTTACTTTTTGGCCTTGTTTTCTTAGTGAGGATTTGTTACAGAGTGTTCTATTTGTCTAATTTGATACCTGTCCTCTGTGTTCTGTGCCAGTAATTCCTCACCTATGACACACACATCACTAGCAACATCACCATCATCTGGGAATTTGCTGCTAGAGAAAATTGTTACCTGTAATTCTAGCTTTCAGGAGGACAAGGCAGGAGAATTGTTCAAAGTTTCAGGCCAACCTATGTTACCTGGTGAGTTTCAGGCCAGCCTGAGCATTCTTTTACTCAGACAGAATGCTTTTTAACTCAAGGGAATCTTTCTTCGTCAGGCTTTCAGCTGACTGGAAGAAGCCCATTCACATCAGGGAGAGCAGTCTACTCCATTCCATCTGTTTATTAAAATATGAGTCTCAGTTGCCAGAACTTCATAAAAATACCAACAAAGCCTAATGAAATATCTTGATACCCATTGCCCAGGCAACTTTGCATATGCAATTAGATGTTACACTGCATACCTGTGATCAGCAAGCTCTAAGAATTATACAGTAGGTGTCCAGAGTAGAGTAAGAGGTGAGCAAGTTCCAACTGTAGGCTGCCCAGAGACTTTCACTCCAAGGCCAGAGACACCCCCAGCTCTGACCTCACGTGCAGCAGTTCTGCCCTAAACCAAAGCTGGAACTACAGATACAAGTATAATCAACAGAACCTAAGAGATGGAAGAAAGAATCTCCGAGGTGGAAGATACAATAGCGGAAATAGATACACTAGTCAAAGAAAACACTAAAACCAAAAAAAGCCATAACATAAAACATTCAGAAAATTTGAGACACCATGAAAAAGCCAAACCTGAGAATAATAGGAACAAAAAGAGAAGAATACCAGCTCAAAGGCACAGTTAATATATTCAATAAAATCATACAAGAAAACTTTCCCAACCTAAAGAAGGAAATGCCTATAAAGATACAAGAAGCTTACAGAACACCAAATAGATTAGACCCTCCCAAAAAAGTCCACTTGCCACATAATAATCAAGCCACAAAACATACAGAACAAAGAAAAAGCATTAAGAGCTGCAAAGGAAAAGGGCCAACTTACCTATAAAGGCAGACCCATCAGAATGACATCTGACTGTTCAGTGGAAATAATGAAAACAAGGTCTTGGTCAGAAGTTATACAGACACTAAAAGAGCATGGCTGCCAACACAGACTACTATACCCAGCAAAACTATCAATCACCATAGATGGAGTAAGCAAACTATTTCATGACAAAATCAGATTTACACAATACCTATCCACAAATTCAGCGCTGCAGAAGCATTAGAGGAAAAACTCCAACCTAAGGATCCCAGATACACCCATGAAACCACAGACAATCAGTAATCCCACCCACAGAAGAAAAGCCCAAAGAAAGGAAAGACATATAAGCTACAAAAAAATAACAGGAAGTAACAACCAGTGGTCATTAGTATCTCTTAATATCAATAGACTCAATTCACCTGTAAAAAGATACACCCTAACACGATGGATACAAAAATAGAAGCCATCCTTATGGTGCATACAAGAATCACACCTCAACTTCAAAGACAGACACAGGCTCAGAGTAAAGGGTTAGGAAAAGATTTTCCAATCAAATGGCCCCAAGAAACAAGCTGATGTTGCCATTCTAATATCTACCAAAGTAGACTTCAAACTAAAATCAATCAAAAGAGACTAGGACAGAAATTAATTTATTCATAACAGGAAAAATCAATCAAGATGAGATCCCAAACCTGAATATTTATGCCCCTAATTTAACGACACCTACATATGTAAAAAAAACACTACTAAAGCTTAAACTCCACATGAAATGTCACACTCTAAAAGCAGGAGACTTCAATACCCCACTTTCACCCTTTGATAGGTCAACCAGACTGAGACTTAACAGAGAAATAAGGGCTCTAACAGATGTTATGATGCAAATGGACTTCATAGATATTTACAGAAGCTTCCATCCAAACAAAAAGGAATATACATATTTCTTAGCACCCCATGGAACTTTCTCTAAAATTGACTACATACTTGGTCATAAAGCAAATATCAATAAATACAAAAAATGCCTAAATGGTCTAAAGTTAGAATTCAAAAACAACGAAAATCACAGAAAGCCTACAAACTCATGGAAGCTGAACATCTCTACATTGAACCACCTTTGGGTCAAGGAAGAAGTTAAGAAAGAAATTAAAGACTTGCTAGAATTTAATGAAAATAAATCCACAACATACCCAAACTCATGGGACACAATGAAAGCAGTCTTAAGAGGAAAATTCATAGCACTGGATACCTATATGAAAAACCAAGAGAAATGTCACACAAAAGACCTAACAACTCAGCTGAAGGTTTTAGAACAATTAGAAGCAAACTCTCCTAGAAGGAGGAGAAGGCAGGAAATAGTCAAACTTAGGGCTGAAATCAGGACAATACAATACAAAGAATCAATGAATCAAAGAGTTGTTTTTTTTTTTTTTTTTTTTTGAGAAAGTCAATAAGATAGATAAACCCTTATCCAAACTAACCGAGAGAGAGAGAGAGAGAGAGAGAGAGAGAGAGAGAGAGAGAGAGAGAGAGAGAGAGAGAGAGAGAGAGAGAGAGAGAATCCAAATCAACAAAATCAGAAAAGGGGGACTTAACAACAGACAGCTAGGAAATTCAGAGAATTATCAGGTCATACTTTGAAAATTTGTACTCTACTAAAATGGACTACCTAAAAGAAATGGACAGCTTAATTAACAGGTACCAATTACCAAAATTAAATTAAGAGTTGACAAAAGACCTAAACAGACCTATAACCCCAAAGGAAATTGAAGGTGTTATTAAAAGTCTCCCAAATAAAAAAACCCAAGGACCAAATGGTTTCACTGCAGAATTCTACCAGACATTTGAAGGTGAGCTATTACCAATACTCCTCAAACTGTTTTATACAGTAGAAACTGAATGTTTCTACTACCAAACTCTTTTTATAAGGCCACAACCACCCTGTTACCCAAGCCACTCAAAGATGCAACTAAGAAAGACAATTACAGACCAATCTCCCTCATGAACATTGATGCAAAAATACTCAACAAAATTCTGGCAAACCAAATACAACAACATATAAAAAAGTCATCCACCATGGTCAAGTAGGCTTCATTCCAGAAATGCAGGGATGGTTCAACATACAAAAAACTGTGAATGTCATCCATCACATAAACAAATTGGAGGGAAAAACCACATGATCATCTCATTAGATGCTGAAAAAGCCTTTGACAAAATCCAATACTCCTTTATGGTAAAAGTTCTGGAGAGATACAGGAAAAATATCTAAATATAATAAAGGTGATTTGCAAGCAGCTGACAGCCAGTATCAAACTAAAAGGAGAGGAACTCAAAGCAATCCCACTAAAATCAAGAACTAGACAAGGATGTCCCCTCTCCCCTTATCTATTTGATGTAGTTCTTAAAGTTTTAGCTAAAACAATAAGAGAACAAAAGGAGATTAAGGGGATATGAATTGGAAAAGAAGCAGTGAAACTATCTCTATTTGCAGCATATGATTGTATACTTAAGTGACCCACAAAATTCTACTAGGGAACTTCTACAGCTGATAAACACCTTCAGCAATTTAACAGGATACAAGATTAACTAAAAAAAAAAAAAAAAATCAATAGCCCTCCTATACACTAAAGATAAAAGGACTGAAAAAGAAATAAGTGAAACATCATTCTTTATAATAGCCTGCCTAGTATTTCTATGAAGCATCCTGTCCTGTCAACATCACAATAGATTATCTTTAAGCCAATGACAGACAGTCCTTTGACCCTGCTTCTCCCTCCTCTCCCAAACTCACAGACATGCTCATCAAAACTCCAGTTAGGTCTCCCCCTCACCTTTCAGACTGGCAGAAAATCTAAAGCTTACGTGGAAAAGCTTTTGTGTTGCTACTTGAAATGAAAATGATGAAACTCTGTATAGGGAAATATGATATATCCATATCCTCTCGCCCCCATGTGTGTGTGTGTGTCTGTCTATGTGTGGTGAGGCTTGCAAACAAATATAATTGTCAAATAAATCTTAGTAAATAGTGCTTCAGTAGACAATAAAACTGTGTAGCTGTGAGAAAGGAAAGCTCCCCAACAGTTAACACAGACACATCTCTGCTGGGAAATTAAAAATGCAAGGCTGCTGAGCAAGGTGGATCACACCTTTAATTCTAGCACTCAGGAGGCAGAGGCAGGCCAAGCTCTGAGTGAGTTCAAGGACAACCTGGTCTACAAACCACATTCCAGGACAGCCAAGGTCCCACAGAGAAACTCTGTCTCAGTGGGATGGGGAAGGGGCAAAGCAAGGCATAGAGTACTTTTAAATGTTGTGTTTAAGATTATATATTCAATATATAATTAAGATTAAGAATGTATATTCAAGTTTGCTTAAGTTTTCATGAAGAAACTAAGTAAAAGCTAATGTAATGATTCTTGATTGAAACTATAGACTCTGAATTGCTGGTAGGGATTGTGTCTAGTCTAATCAGTATCAGTCTAATATTTTAAACTCTTATATTTTTATATAAGATGAAAAATATTATTTCTTAAATTACATTTTATACTTCACTTGGAGCAAAGAAAGTATACTACATGTTGTTATTATTATGTTATTTTTATTTTATCATGAAGTGATTTTTGTAAAAAAAAAAAATTCTATTCCTAGATCCATATTTATTCTCTTGGAATGACGTTGTACTGGGGGGCTGATCATGAAGTACCTCAAAGCCAGGTAAGTAAGCTGCCCATTCCTGATATTTTCATATTGATACAGAGCCCTTTAGTGTGGTTACTTGTGTTCTACTGCATGCTGTCAAGCACACAGGCATTTTATACTGTGTGCTGTTTACAGTATTATTCACAAGTTGTACTAATGAGCATTCTTTGAAGATATCGTAAGAATCGTAGCAATCAAAACCTAGGTTTCATTGACCGAGCCTGTGAGATGGAGGTAGGTTCCTCCAACAGTGTAACATGGTGAGTGGAAGAATACTTTGTTTCTTATCATCTCCTGCTTAGGAGCACAGTTCAAATGTCTGAAGAGTTAGTCTTGCAAGATGGTAGCAGAAGTAGCAGTTCTGTCTCTGTCTGGTGAGCCTGAGGTAGGGAAGG
>PVIH01003608.1:137046-157112 GCA_004025045.1 Sigmodon hispidus
CAGCCTGAGGTAGGGAAGGGGTTCAGCCTGCAGTAGGGAAGGGGGTAAGCCTGCAGTAGGGAAGGGGGTCAGCCTGAGATAAGGAAGAGTTTCAGCCTGAGGTAAGGAAGGGGGTCCAGCCTGAGGTAGGGAAGGGGGTCAGCCTGAGGTAAGGAAGGAGGGGTCAGCCTGTGGTAGGGAAGGAGTTCAGCCTGAGGTAGGCAAGGAGGGGTCAGCCTGAGGTAGGGAAGGCAGAGACAGCCTGTGGTAGGGAGGAGTCAGCCTGCAGTAGTGGAGATGGTGCCTCTGTCCCAGTCATCAGCCTACAGTATGGAAGGTGGGGCTCTATTTCTGTTTTAACCCTTGGAGGCAGAAGGGAACTTTTGTCAGTTTTGGGCTCTTGGCTGGTCAGATTCACTTCACAGCTCCTTCAGTAGCAGAAATACACCTGAGTTCTCTCAGATCTTAGATTCAGATCATTTGGCCAGTTTTAGTGTTTCTGTCTTAAAATAATTCTGGTTTCTGAAATCTTTATTTATCAAAGGTAAACTATAACATTTAATATTTCATTTAGGGCTAACGGAGAAGGGTCAGACAGTAAATTGTCTGTCCTACAAACATGACAGCCTGTGTTTGAATCTCTGTCATGTATATAAAAGCAGGACATGATCAGGCATATCCTGGGGGATGGAGATAGGCAGATGCCTAGAACTGTGACTAATGGATGACTATAATTTTAGTGAGAGAC
This sequence comes from Sigmodon hispidus, assembly GCA_004025045.1. Lineage (NCBI taxonomy): Eukaryota > Metazoa > Chordata > Mammalia > Rodentia > Cricetidae > Sigmodon > Sigmodon hispidus. The sequence goes on from PVIH01003608.1 coordinate 137,774, forward strand.
CCTGCCTCAAATGACAGCATGGAAGTGGATAGTGGATGCCATGCCTACAAGAGCATTCACACAAACACCACACACACACACCAAAGTAAAAAGAAGAAGAGAAGTACAAAGAGGAGGAAGAATTGGGGCTGTTTTAGTCATTTAGAAATACAAAGGCAGATGTATTTTTTAATGACTATCAGAAGAATTAAACACCTCAGGCTTTTAGTTCAAAATTCATACTTCTGAAAATTCACAACGTGAATATTATTCTACTTAGGTCAATCTAATTGACCTTTTAGAACTCTTAATTTTCTTTCTCTCCTTAGTTTCAATTCTGTGAATATATATATGAGAAAGTCAGTTACATATATATATATACATATATATATGTATGTTACTGGAGATGTTATCTGTCATACAACATAACTATCATAAAATGTAACAATCTACAATTAATATTTTTGTATTCTTTTCTAATAACTGGAAATAAAATCAATATAAATGATACAAAACAATATAAAGCCATACTTATATACTTATATTATTAAATCGTTACCATCTTAGACATGCTTAACATTAATTTTAAAACATTTAATATGTATGTCTTGCATCTGACAAAACACTAGATTTTAGGCCTGCTGTTGTCCATACCTGTGAAATCTACCGGAAGATGCAGACAGCTAAATAGATAATGACCACATAGCTAATGAATGCTCTGTTAGTGGAAATAGGAGAAAAAGCTGGATCTTCCCATTAGATGCCAGGGTTAGAATAGATTTTTAAAGGAAATCACATCTAAGCTGCAACATAATAAAGTAATACTTCAGAAGATGAGATGGCGGTGTTCCTTGAAGCCTTTGTTAGAACTTAGACGAGGATTGCAGTGGCTGGCCAGAATGTACTATTATTAGGCTTTTAGTTTGTTAAATACATTTTTTTGGGGTACTGGAGATTGAACCTAGGACCTCACATGTGCTAAGCAGGTATTTTACAGTGAGCAGTAACCCCAGCTCAGCAGTGCTTTCTTGTAATTTTTATATTTCTTGATGAATAATATTGCTAAACATCTTTCATATACTTATTGGCCATTTGGATGTAGTAACCTAAAAATTAATTTTAACTAAAAAATAGTTTCACATTCTGATTTCTGTTTCGTCAGATGGATGAGAATTCATTTCATTTAGTTGCCCTTGAATCATTTCAGTATCTGGAATCTTCCACTTAGTCATATAAATATCAGATTATATAGAGAATATTTACCTTATTGAACACTGAATATTGAAATATTGAAATACTCTCCCCACTTCTGTCAGACCTGGTCATACATGACTTTTAGCCTAGCCCTTGGGAGGAGACACAGGAGTCTGTGAATTCAGGACCAGCCTGGTCTATGGAGAGAGTTCAGGTCAGTCGGGTCTGCTCATTGAGAGCCTGTCAAAAAAACCAAAACCAAAACCCACCGCTTCCTTATTAAAAAGTCAACAGCTTTTTTTTTTTTTTAATCACATTTTATATCTAGGAAGACTTGTTAACTTCTATTAATAAGGTTTTGGGTCAATAGGTGAGTGAGATGTTATTGTCAATAGAAAAGAAGTCCTCCAAAGAAATGTCCTCCTAACATTTGGTGTGGCTCCTGAAGTTCCAGAAGGGCTTTTCTGGTGGGAGCTCTGCTTACACATATTGATGTGGATTGTCCTTTCATTTTAGCCCATCAAGCTGGGAGACCATCTCAACAGCATTCTGCTGGGCATGTGTGAGGACGTCATCTACGCTCGGGTGTCCGTGCGGACTGTCCTGGACGCCTGTAGTGCCCACATTAGGAATAGCAACTGTGCACCTTCATTTTCCTATGTGAAACAGTTGGTAAAGCTGGTTCTGGGAAATTTTTCTGGGGTAAGCTATAGTTTTAACTTGAAAACACAGTAATATTTTGAAATTGAGTAACGTCACAAGTATTCTTTAAATATACAAAAGCAGTTTTTTTAAAATTAAGGATCAAAATGGAATTTATAGTTTTAATGTTCATTGTTAACTCCAAACAGAACTGTAAAATGTACAATTCTATGGCAGTTTCCCATATTTATGAAAGCCATACATCTTTTAACAGAGGCCTACTCTAGAGAAGATTGTAGAGTAGCAGAGTCTCACGCTGGGAGTCGTCTTCTCTTGCCTCGCTCCTTTGGTCTCCTCCCACAGAGGTCTTGCAAATGCGCTAATGTCAAAATGAGTTTCAGAAACACTTAATGTGCCTCTATTTGTAGACCTCTTTCTTGCCCCTCATTCGTCAAGATCCCCTGTGTAATTCTCAACCTTCTCCACATTCTCTGGCGGGAAGTAATTCATGGTTCTATTGCTCCCTTTTCTGTCATCCAGGATGTAAAGAACTAAAGAATAAAATGCATACCTAATAATGCCACCTCTGCTCTTCTGTCCCGTCTCCATCTGGGACTGTCATTGGCTTTCTGATCAACGTGTGTGCTTACTCACTCTTACTATGTGATGGTCCTTCAGCGCTTGTGCCTGTGTGCGCCACAGATTTGTACTGCCACAGTGTTCTTTCTGGCTTCCTCTTAATTCCTCATTCTCTGGAGGGGTAGTTCTTCCATCTTAAGCAGGATGCTGCCTGGCACACTGAATACACACCTATTCTATACATTTTGCTATTTGGTAAGAAGTAGACACAGAGATCTCCTAAAAAAAAAAAAAAGTGTGCTGTCTCCCACTAAACCTTAGAGATTCTATGATGGGAAGGCATGTGGGTAATGGGGCTGATGGATGGAATTCTCTTTCTATAGCTGCTTCCATTCTATTTAATTTGTTCATCTTATTTATATATGTTCACTGAAACAACAAAACTAAAGTGGCTCAAACCTGGTGTGGTATGTAACAGAGACCCGACCGGAAGTTGTGTGTCTATGACCCCTACGGCTTTGCTGTCGGTGTTACTGTCGCCAGTGTGGAAGCGGTTACTTATGATTTATCATCTTTGAGTCAGTCAGCAGGCCAGCTCCAGTGCTCTGGTCCTTCTAGTACTACAATATATTTATCTTAATTTTGACTGACTGTAAAATATGATTATTATTATTATTATAGAACATCTATCCATGATACCTAAGACAGTTGTGAAGGTTACTGAACTTCCTTCAGGTACTTCTAACTGGTTTTGCTATTCAGAGACCTGTAATAGTTATGAAAGGAAGAACAATGTGTACCACACAAGGTTGTTTTGAAGATCAGTATAGCATCTGTACTGCACTGCACAGTGCCTGGCATATAATAACTATTCACTAACCAAAAGTTGTTATTAATAGCTGCCTCAGAACAGACATTTTCTAGTCACCAACAGTGTAGTATGATCTGGACTGATACCAGTTATACAGTTAAGGACAGCATCATTTCAGAAATATTTCCATCTAAATCTTCTTTTAAATGGGAAATAAAATGCTTTAACCTGTGACTGTGCTACCTGAGGCAGAATTTTTATCAATACAGGAAATTGTGTAATAGAGAAATGTTAAAATGTGTGTGCATAGATACAAGTGTGGACACATGCCTTTCACTATATTGTCTTTATTTAAGTTAGCATTGTTATTTCAGTTTTAATCTGTATTTATCCTGGTATTGGTTGTCTAAATAAACCAGTATTCTCTAACTTTTTGTCCTATATAACATAGAGTTTGACCTAATTTGGCTTATTTTATATAAATATCCATGATTATAATATCATTGAAATTTTAGACCACTGAAATATTTTATAAAGAGGATTTCATAGAACATCAATTTAAATTAGCAGTTGCCAGCAATTTCAGTTTAAAAATTTAGCAGACTATGTAATTCTGGCAGAATCTGGGAAATTACTTCTGAAATAACTTAAACTTGTTTTCTCAATGTATAACTGTAACCAGAGAAAGTTTTATAATACAAAATTAATGTAGCTTTAAAATTTTATAAGTCTAATTTGAGAGATGAAAATAGTTATCAGGAAGAAAAGAAAAGAATACCTCAAGATACTGCTTTCAAAAGGAGCTAATTTTAGTGCTCCCAGGTACAGATCACTCTGTCTGTTGCCTCTTTCTGTTGATGGACTGGCCAGTTCTAGTTCGTATGAGTCTTATCCAGGCCATAAAAATTACAGTCAGCTGTGGAGTCTCTTTACTTGGTGCTAAACCCTCAAGATTGGCTAACGTGCTATTCTGTGGACAGTCACTGATGAAAAGGGGGAGATTATTTTATTAAACTTGATTTTTGATTACCTGTGTACAGACAGATCAGCTTTCCTGTAGCAGTGAACAAAAGCCTGATCGAAACCAGGCTATTCGAGACCGATTGAGAGGAAAAGGATTACCCACAGGTAAGAGCGTGTTAATAGGAACTTTCTAGACCTTAATCTTACTCTCTTGTCTGTGAAAATGTGCTTTCTGGTTTGGAAATCCAGCCAATCATGACTATGGCTCATGAGAATATAAGGGTGCAGAGTGGAAGCCAGGGAACAGAGAAAAACATTGGCTACAATACTAAATAAAAACATTACAGTTAGGTAAGAACATGAATGCCACACACACCTTTGTCCTTTCCAGTGTTTTTTCATCATTCCTTACGTTATCAGGTATTTTATATTAAAGTTAGTATATTTGTGAGCATTGACACTGTGGAGAAAAGACCTTAGAAAGCACTACTCTTACTGCATGCTGGTGGTTTCTCTCTGGCTCTCCCTTAAGGCAGGTCACTAAAATGCTAACCACTAAGTAGATTTCATGAGTAAGTATGTCGGTAACTTATACTTGTCAAATATTGCCACAGGCTATAGGATGCTTGATAAATAAAAATGAGTCATGGTTTGTTATTTGGTGGTAAAATGTAACATAGACCTACAATGATTTTGTAAAGGGCCTTTTAAATGCATGGAAATTCTAAATATTTGAGATAAAAGTAGATATAAAAATAGAATTTTAAAATTATTTTTCTTTCTTTTTTATTTTTTTTGAGACAAGGTTTCTCTGTGTAGCTCTGGCTGTTCTGGAACTCACTGTGTAGACCAGACTAGCCTTGAACTCAGAGATCTACATGCCTCTGACTCCTGAGTGTTGGGTTAAAGATGTAAGCTGCCACTGCTTGGCGAAAATGAGGTTATTTTTTTTTTAAGGTTCTAAAAATCAGGCTTGCTTTTTTTATAAAATAAAGTTTAGTTTTTGTAGATTATGTTTGTTACTTTCTTTTTATTTCTCATAAAAAATTATTGGAAGTAATGATAACATAAACATTTTTTGTTCAAAGAAAAAATTAACAATAACAAGTATATTCAATAAAACATGCTCTTATGTATGCAGTCTAATAAAATAAATTGGGAAATTAGCATTTCTAATTTTTAATTTAGCCAGACAACCAGCATATAGCTATCTTATTAAAAAAAAAAAACCAAAAGAACTATGTGAGAAACATCCCTTACAAAAAAATCCCTTGATTATCTGAACTGTTAACAGAGTTCAGAAATCTCCAAAGCAAAAGAATGTACTAAAGCCAGGGCTGTGTTTCTCCTGAAGTCAAGAGGAGTGCACAAGCGTTCGATGGGGATACTGTGTAGTGTGCTAGTTGCTTAAATGGCCTTTTTCATGCTTTGTTTTATTGGCTGTAAGTAAAGGTTATTATTTTTTCTGAAAAACTATCTTAACTTTTGTTTCAAGACAGTAAATTTGTTTTTGGGTAGATCAAGATTCTTTCCTAACATTTATTATTTATGTGTGGATAAAAAGTACAAAGTGAGATTTGCCTGACTTAGGTTTTAGAATGCCCTGATAGCCATTAAGGTGTTTTCAATCCCTTTGTCAGTGTTTCCCGCTGTCCTCTGTTCCCTCAGATATGTGGACACGCACTCTGTGGGAAAGTCTGTTTCTCTTTATACTGTACTAGGATTTAAACTATGATATAGTATAGACATTGGTGCAAAGACTCCATCAGTTTTAACCATTCTCCTTTTTAGAACAGAATAATAATTATAGAGAATTATGTATGAGTGTCAGAAGCAAGCCCCAGTAATCTTTTTAAAGGACGTACACTGAACATTTAGGTGAGAAGATAGACTGGCAAGGCTTGCCTCTCTCTGTCTTCCCTTCTCCCTCCCGCATTTCCTTGTCTGTGGTCCTCACCTCTGTGTGTCCACCCTTCTCCTTCCGGTTCTGGCTCCCGCCTTCCTGGAGTTCCCCTCTGTCCTCTCCTGCTGCCAGTTATGTGGCCATGTTGTGGAGTTAATGTTTATTTATGTGCCAGCTGCTGATTTTATAAATATAATTTATATATTAATTAATGATAATTCTTTTAGATGTTTTGTGTTCTATCAAGACCTCCCCAAGATGGTGTGATACTTTTCTTTTATTCCACACCCACCAAGGTTCTACTGAGGGGAAAAGCATCTTAGTTTATGAATTTTTAAAGGCTTTGAGATGTTAACACAGTACATTTTATTACCAACAATGTTTCACAGTTTCTGTGTTTCAGACACTAATTGTTATATGGTATTTTAGGGATAGCAACTAGAGACTGACTTAAATCTATATCTACTCTGTAGTATATTCAAATTACCAGTTTATTTGTGTGTTTTAAAATAAAGTTGTATAAGTTTAGCTTCTTGGACATAAGAAAACCAGCTATTATATTTTCTTCAGTTTATTTTGTAAATGGTCAGTGAATATCTGTTGATTGTATAACCAGGAGAAAGAATTTTATCAACTTGTAGTAGAATCCTGTTTTCATACTGCAACTTTTAATGTTTTCATAAATATGTGAGAGTCCTATTATTTCACTGATTTTAAACCTTGAGTGAAATATGGGTAAAACAAAAAAGCATCTCACTACTTTAGCTTATATTATTTTCTTACTGTACCAAAGCATTACAAGTTTGAAAATAAGTTTAATCCCTTTTATTTATGACTTTGATTTTATATTAAAAATTACTTAGTGGCATTGACTCATAAACCGTGTCAGAGCAGGTAAATTTTGCAAACTAACAAATTATTAATAGATGTTGATTTTTTTCTGTAGAAGTTGGAATTTCTTGCACAGTAGTAAGAACATTGTACAAGACCCATTTTAAGTTCCTTTTCCAGTCTTACAAAATCCTTAGCTAATGGAAGCAGTGAAAGTCCGCTAATTAAGGCCGAGTCAGAGGGATTAGCAGCCAGTTGTCCATAGCATACACTAGCTTCAGCGTTTAAGACTGGAAAATAACTAGCTGTTAAAGAACAGATACTCTTCTTGGATGCTGATGTTTGGGCGGCATGTTGGTTCACTCTCTGGTTACTGGTAGCCAAGTACCCTGGAACCCTATGCTGCTAGTGAAACAATCTCCTTACTATTCCAGTTAGACGTGTTTGTGGACTGGTAGCTTCAGTGTATCAGGATCCTGACTAAAGTGTTCAGTTAAGAAACCAGTAGAATGGGCAGTGAGATACAGAATCAGTTTGAAAGAAGCAATGCAATTTATGGATAATTTGTGTATCTACTGACTGATCACTACTATAATACCATTTACTATTTTGTGTATAAGTGAATGCCCTTCAGAGGTGTCTCTTGAATCTTGCTTCTGAAATGTGTCACAAAAGTGAATTCCTAATCTGGTGGGCTGTGTGCCCCTACATTGTTATTAACACTGCCGGTACTGATAGCATGGCTTCACTAGACACACACACACACACACACACCACCTACAACACAAGCATTCGGAGAACCTACAGACAGGTGGTGATGGCTTCAGAAACTTGGGAGTGTGTGTACAATGCTGTTTCTGTGTTCTTGAGCACATTTTAGAGGTCAGCTGGGAACTCAGGAGCCTCCTTTAATACTGAAGTTCCCTTCCCAGAGGGCTGTCACCTTTTGAGGCTGTGTTGAGGGGACAAGGTGAATGGTGGAATCCAAGTTTAATTGAAACAATTGGGATAATATTTTATGAAGACTTTTTATATTCTTATATCTTTTTGTTTGTTTCTCAAGATAAGTTTTCTACATATGGCCCTGTCTGCCCTAGACGTCATGCTGTAGACCACCCTGGCTTCAAAATCAGATATCCATACATTTCTGGCTCTCAAGTGCCGGATTAAAGCTGTGTGCCCCTTTGTCCTGATTTTCTTAAATCTTCTATTTGTAGCTCTTTATTTATTGTCCCCTACTTGGATTTTAGCAAATTATATACTCTCCAAGGGAGTGTTTTATGGTTTCATTTTAAAACTGGATGCTTATAACTGGTGATAACCTGTGTCTGTAAATTTCTAAAGAGATAGCAATGTCTACCCTTTGTCTTATTTAGAACAGTGTGATACTCTGTTCAGGAACAGAGCTAAGACTTTATGAGAACCTGCTGATCTCTGGCTTCATTATTTTCTCTCAGAAGAACTTGTAAATCCCTTTTGTAGATAATTACATGCCTAGGAAAACAAGTCGAATAGAAAAGAGACCAATATTAGTTCATATTGCCTTTGTTCAGAAGAGCTCAGAATAGTTGTGATGTGTTAGTTTATTTATCCTGTCATCTCTGAAAGAGGAAATGCTCAGTCATACCCACATGTTGTAGATGGAGGAAATGAGAAACATGGAGATTGACTGGCTTACATAGCTTATGGGCTGGTCAGGAAGATAGAAGGAAACCAGCATCTCTTGTCTCGATAGTAGGCTTCCTGTGGAATGATGCCACCAAAACTGGATTTTAAAGGCTTTATAATCAGTTCACTCAACCATCATTCTCTTGGAAGCTATTTTATAAGGAATTATAAATATAAAACACAGTCTCCTATAAATCTAAGACACAATCTCTCTGTTCTGCTTGGAAATAAAGGTATGGAAGGCAATGTATGAATTTGACGGTGAGACTGTCTGGAGTGCTCTGCTAGTGCAGTGGAAAGGTAGGTGTGTCAGGATGAGGGACTTTCATCCCTTCTTCTACCTCAAAAACTCCAGAGCGGCCCTATGGTGGTGCTTTCAGCCTAGCACTGACTTCACTGCCTGTCATGCTCTGTTGATGGCTATAGTGGTGTTTGTTGCTTCCTGGATAAATAATCCAGATACCTTGTGCACGTTTAGAACTGAGTCAAATGGAGCACATTTTGTTTAGCCTCTGATGTTACCAGGTCATGCTCTTTGGCAGCAGGTTCAAGCATCTCCTAAGCACAAGCCTAGGATGCGGTGTTTCTTCTCACCAATATTTGAACTCACATGTTAAGTTATGCAATTGTGAATTTTTCCCTAGTACCCTAGAAACACAAAGTAACTATGCTGCTGTATTATGCTCTTAATTTATTTAGTAAAATTTGTGGTTTTCAGAATTCTTCTTATTTTATATTTCTATATAAAGAACCTTCTTTTATAAAAATAATTTTCATCATATAATGTGTAAATCAGACAATTATATAGCTGGTTGAAGATCATGAGAACATCACTAGTGTGATAGAATGTGATTCAGTCCTGGCATATAGGAACATTTGTTTTAGAACTGGGGAGGTTTGGGCCAGCTGACATCTGCCTTCTTACCACGTGTGTACACACCTACCTAAGAGCATGTCTCCTTTTTATTCCAAAATTTAAATCAAACTAGTCATAGGCAAAGAGATGCAGGGAAAAAAAAACACTTATCTTTGTTTGTTTTTCTTCTTTTACCCACAGTGTTTTTCTCCCTTTAACATTTTTGTAACTTATAACACTAAATCCTTCCACGTTTCCATTAGATCATTTATGACAAGTATGTGCCTCTGGCTGTAACCTGGTGTACATCTTCCATTCTTTGTAGTTTCCTCAGGAATCCTTCCTCATCTTCCTTCCCATTTCACCGTCCTTCTCGTGGTCAAGACCATCTTTTATAAGTAACTGTCATGAGATTTTAAGTTTGTGATTATAATGTTAACTGATATGATTTGAGAGCTTCAGGAACCAATTGCCGCATAGTTATAGTGATATATGCCCCGTAGTTATATGCCCCATGACATATTTGGACGGCAAAAGAAAGTTTGAAAAACTTAAGTAGATGGTTTTATTTTCACTATGTATTTTCTTGCTTTTTTGAAGATTTATTTTTATTTTATTTGTATGACTGTGTTTTTAATTTAATTAGAGAACTTCATATATGACCATTACATCTGTCTCACTCTTGCCTCCTCCCCCCACCAATTCATGACATCTTCTTCTTGTTACATAGACAGATGTATGTGCATGTGCACACATACAATCTATTGTTCCTTTAGCATTGGCCATCTTTATATGTGTCCAGGACAGACCACCTACAATTGGACAACTTCAGGTTTCTATCCCTGGAGGAAACTCATTTCTCCCTTCTCACCAGCCATTGACTGTTGTTCATCTAGGGATAGGATTTGCAAAATTTCCACTGTCCATGGTGGCATGTCAGCTGGTGATGTCATTATGCTAGTATTGTTCAAGCAGCTAAATAGTTGGAAACTTACGCTGTCTTGTCTAGCAGTTGGAATCCTGGTCCCCAACTCTTAGAATATGTCTGTCCCTTCTTCTATGATCCCTAAGCCTTAGGTTTAAGGGTTGCATTGTTGATACATCAGTTGGGGTTGGACACCTCAAAAACACCTAATCCCTGTATTTTGACCAGCTGTGGATCTCTGGAATGGTCTCAATCTCTTATAGAAAGAGGCTTCGTTAGTGAGGGATGTGGACTTATATCTCTGGATATAACTATTTAAGACTACAGTTTGACATTATGTTAGTTTAGGGAGATGGCAGCAGTAAGTTTCCCTCCAGGGTTATGACTTCTCCAGTCACATATGGTCAGCTCTATCTATAGTACCAAGCAAGCAGGCTTAAGTTCAATCAGACAGTTGTTGGTTACCCCCAGTGAAGGTGCCACTATTGCAGTTTGGAGATAAATTGTTGGGCCAATCGCCATGGTTCACAGGCTTTATACTGGGCTTTTGTTTGTGGGTTTTTGCTCCTCTTCTGCTTCGCACCTTTCTGTACTATCACAGTCACTCCTTAGTGGGACTTCCTAGGTCAGTGTCAGCTTTGTTCCTCTGTGTCTGAAGTGTGTGGTGTCCTCAGCAGTAGGATCTTACTTTCATTCTGGAAGGGAAACACGGGCAGTGGCAGTAACCTGTATTGTTTTGGGAGACTCAGTTACTTCTTCAAAAACCAATTCAGGACGTATGGGACTTCCTATGCCTGGTGGTGGAATTTATGTTAGATGTTATATAGCTTTTGTTGGGGGGGAGCACCATGACCCCATGTATGTATGTATGTATGTATGTATGTATGTATGTATGTACACAAATATATGCATGTACACACATGTAATATGAGGTTCCTGGCCCGACCTAGCCTGAAGATCTGGACCATCAGTCCCAAGCAATCATATAGAGTCTTATATTAATTACATGCTGCTTAGCTTATGGCTTAGGCATACACACATTTTTAAGTAAGCTTATATAATTATGTTTCTCTGTGTTTTTAATACTCATAGTTATCTCTCTCCCCTTTCCTCTCTTAGCCCTCTTCCCCTCCATCTCTAGGCAATGCCCCTTCCCATTGTCCCCCTCATAGCCCCTTTCCTCTACTGTTCTCCCTTACATGCTCTGAGATTTTGCTTATATGTATACCACGTGCATGTAGTGCCCACAGACGCCCTGAAGGGTGTCTAGCTTCCTGGACCTGAGTGAGAGACAGTGTGAGCCACCACATAGGGACTGCAAACTGAACCCAGGTCCTCTGTAAGAGCAGCAAGTGCTCTTAACCACTAAGCCATCTCCCTAGCCCTGCTTTTTATTTGAGACTGGGCCTTAATATGTAGCCTGTGGTGGTCTTAATTTTTTTGGACTTTCCATAGATGTATACTGAAATATTTCTGTATTTAATTTATTTTCATCAAAGCCATAGAACCCTGTCTGTAAATCAACAGCTCCCTGGAAGCTACACAGTGCATTTCCTTTAGGCTGTATGGCCAAGGAGAAGACATGCTTTCCCGAGATACTGTGACCAATTAATATATTGTTAGTAAACACTAACAATCTAAGGAGGACATGCAGGGTGAAGGCACTTGCAGTGCATTTGATAAGTGTTTTGTTTATATTACAGTGACATCAGGATTGGCTGTTTTGAGGAAGTCCCATTTAAAATAAAACTATTGGGAGCCTGGAGAGATGGCTCAGCAGTTCCCAGCACTGGCTTCTTCCAGAAGACTTAATTCAATTCCAAGCACCCCTCTAGTGACTTACAACTTTCTGTGACTCCAGCCCCAAGTGATCCAACTCCCTCTTCTGGCTGCTGTAGGCACTGCACCATGTGATGCCCATACATACATACTGGCAAAAGAGCCATACACATACACATAAAGATAAATAAGTTAATTGATTTAAAAAAAACATTAAAAAAAAAAGCTACTGAATACAAAGAAATTGGGCATGAGAAAGATCTGGAAAAGTAGAGACAGAAGAGTATATTTTTTATTTATAAGACCTCAACAGAGAGAAGCTATGGCTTGGGTAAAATGAGGAAATTGTTATCAGCTGTAAAGAATTCAAGTGGCAGAGCTAGGATGTTCTCATTTCATGAATGGTAGGCTGTCTATGGTTTGTTGGTGGAATCTACATTGTAAAAAGATAATCCTAGATGTTGAATGGAGTTAATAGATGCAGTCAGTTTAAGGGTCACACCAGTGATTCAGCCAACAACATCATTACTTGGGTGTGAGCAGGTGAAGTAAGGTGTCTGTGAGGATTTAAGGTTAGGAATTGTGATGGAGCTAAGGAAGATGAGACAGTTAAGGGCACTGCCCATACTTCCACTCTGAGTCATCAGTTGGGTAACAGTGCCACTTACAGTGTTAGGAAAGATTGGAAGGGAACAGATCATTCTGGAAGCAGAAAACAAAGGATGAGTTTGAACCTTGGACAGTTTGAGGTGTTTCTGAGACACGGTAGCCCAAGTTCCAGTGGTGTAAGACCAGAGCCTCCTCCAAGAGATCTGCATGGGAGTCTTTTAATAAAGTACTGTTAGTAAAATTTTATAATGAAAAAGACCAAAAAATAATTACGAGCCTGAATCTTGAGTAAGGGAACATTTGGAAACATATTAAAGGATTAGGAAAGAGCAGGAGGGATCCAGCAGGGCGCCAGGTGTGGAGGGGCCTGTGAGAGCCTGTGAGAGCCCTTCACCTGAGGCAGAGTCACCAGTGAGGCCCAAGGAGGACCACCCAGGAGAGAGTAGGGAAATAGTGAATGAAAAGTGAGGAATGACAGACAGTGAATGAAGGAAAACGTGATGGGAGAAATTTGTCTTGGTTTGGCCTACCTTTTGAGAGAGAGTAGGTTATATTTATATACTAATGGGAAAGGCTCAACAAAAGGCAGAGATGCTGGCCGGCACTGGAAGTGTGCACAGCAGAGAAGTCAACCCAAGACAAACACACTTGCTAAACGGGTGGCGGAGGAAAACTCAGAATACAGGCTCCCAGCGTCAAGGTAATATCTGTACACTCAGGTGGGTAACATGAGCCACGGGAAGGCGAGAAGGACTCCTCCCCGAGAGGCTATTTCCTTGGTGGGATATGAAGTGGGGTTATCTGCTATGACAGTGAACATGGGGGAATTTGAAGAGTGAGGAAAAGTGGAGGTCATTGAAGAAAATGAGTGAACTTCCATTGACAAGTTGAGCATGACCTCATGGTGTGTCGACATAACTAACCCTGCTTGAATTTTCCAAAGTTCATCCACTTGCCTAGAGTCAGAGCAGCAGGGAGAGTGAGGACAGCTGTGTTCATTGTGTGCTCACGATCCTTGAATCCTCGAATCCTCTCAGTTCTTCTGTTTTTCAATTTATGTATTCTGTCAGCGTCCAAGAATATGTCTGTTTTGAAGTCCATACAACTTTAAATTTGCTAGTTTCAAAGTGTGGTTTGTGTAAGAATGTTACCCCCATAGGACTATGACACAGCCATGCTTACAGCTAGAATCTAGATTTTATAATAATCTGCCTGGGTGTGGTATAGGGTGTTTTCTAGTGTCCTGTCAATTCAGAACCTCAATATGAAAGCTGTCCATAGTTATACTTAATTAGACCCATGTTTTCAGGAATATAAAATACAAACAACATGATGTTTGTATTGATATTTGTTACATCAATTGATATAAATTTACTTTTTCATATTTTAGGGTAAATTTGTTATCAGGGAATTAAAACTTATAGTTATCACTTTGAAGTGACAAATGGCAGATTCAAATGAATTTGCAAGGAATTTCTTGTTACTGAAAAGGATCTAGTCATATCATACAGCATGTTTGTTTTCAAAGAAATCACAGAATATACCAGAGGAGGTTGTCAGTATTTTAGAACTGTTGAGGTAGCAACTTCAAAGTATTTCCTACATTTCTTTCTTTCTTTCTTTTCTTTTTTTTTTTTAAGTACTGGACAGATACTATTTGGGGGTGTTGAGTCTGTTGATTGATAGAATTAATGTAACTGAATAGACATTTTTGTATGTTTTCATGGAGCATTAAAAACCAACAGCACAAATACATGGTTTAAACCCTATTGAACTCTAAAGACAAAGCAGCTAAAATTGGGGCTGCAGATAGCAAATAGTGATGCATTCCATTCTAAGGGAAGCAAGTTTAGTCTCTATAATAGTCTGTCATGAAAAATTGAATTTCTTTAATAACTTAGATGAAAATTATTTGGGTTTCAGATATGGTTAAGTTTTCTGAAAACATATCTAGTTATAGTAAAATTTGAATTTGATAATTCTAAGTATTACAATTTTCTTTCTATGCAAAATAAAAAGAATTTTTCTTTTTCGATTAAACACATTTATTTAAAAGGTCAGAATATACCAAGACTTTTTACCTTGGAAACACATTTTAAGTTACATTTGTAGAAGTTAAAAGAGTATATTATGCACTATATTTTCCCCAGTAATTTCATGGACAATTAGTGTTCTACAATGTTAGATGTTACTAACAACTTTATTTTCATTTTAAAACCAAATAATTTACTTTGGATGATAGAAATAATGCTACTCAAAATCTTAGGTTCACTATAGTATATATATTAATTCTGTAAAAGGCATTGTGATATGGTATAGCTCAGTGGTAGAGTTTTTGCATGTACAAGGGCCTGGGTTCAGTCCCCAGGAATGCCAACTCAAAGCAAAAAAATAAAACGAGGGGAGAGGGAATGGACTGGAGAATTGATATACTGTCACTATTACCATCATTTTATCCCTGGTCATCCTCGAATAATTTAGGAACTGGCAACACTTTTGTTATCAGTGGTGGGTTACATTCTAGCTGATTTTCTAAAGATTCTGCGCATACATGATAGATTCTTATCATTCCAGGAAGAAGCTCCACTTCTGATGTACTAGATATACACAAGGCTCCATTCTCTCATCAGACTTTTCTTAACAAAGGGCTTAGTAAATCAATGGGATTCTTGTCCATCAGAGACACACAAGATGAGGAAGATTATTTCAAGGATATCCCATCTGATAATAATTCCAGGGATGAAGATTCTGAGACTGTCTCTTCCCCTTACCAGTTCAAAACTAGCAGTCCACAAAAAAAAGTTTTCCCTGGAGTCGACATGCTGTCTAAGAAGAAAGTGTGGGCTTCATCCATGGACTTGCTTTGTACGACTGACAGAGACTTTTCTGGAGAGACCAGCAGGTACCAACACTGTGACCCTGAGGCAGTAACAGAAAGGGTTTCAACCACTCCTCGAAACAGAGAGGCAAGGTACTCTGATGGAAGCATCGCCTTGGATGTCTTTGGCCCACAGAGAGTGGAGCCAGTGCATCCTACTCGAGAAGCACCCATCTCTGCAGTAGCAAGTGCTTTGGACCGAATTCGAGAAAGACAAAGGAAACTTCAAGTCCTGAGAGAAGCCATGAATGTAGAAGGTTAGTAATTCTGTGTGTGTCTGAGAGATAAGTGAATTAAAACATCTAAGGTTGGGTTTTAAAATAAAAAAGGGTTATTAAACCATTCCACAAGTCTAATTTTCACTGCGAAGCCTTTGCGTCTAGGTCACATTGACTCCACTGTAAGTTTCTGTTCTCTCTTCTGTCAAAACCCTTGATTAGTGTGCTACAGAGGCCTTCCTGCAACACTCCAGGCATTCCACAAAGTCCTCCCGGCTGCACGCCACAGTACACTTCCAAACTGGTTCTTGAGGATCAGACAGTTCTCAGTGCTGTGCGCTGCCTCACTAGAGGCCTTAGGGAATGTCTGGCTCCTGGTTGTCAGAATCAGTGGGTCACATCAAGCCCAGGAAGGCGAGCTAGCTCAGTACCAGACTACAGCTTCCAAAACAGGCTTTAGAATACAAGGACAGAATAGTTGGTTTGAATTGAAGTTTGGGATCTGCACTTCTAAAATCATGGTATTTAGGTGTGTAGATTTAAAGTCAGTCTAGATTTGAATTGATTACACCATTGCATATATATGAGTTGCCTTCCCTAACCTGAGTTATGCCATCTAGAAAATGGACTTAGCAAACACAGGTCAGTTAGATAATGAGTATGAAGTGAATAAACAAGTTATTTATTACATTTTAATTTTCAAAGCATAAAATCAACCTTCTATATATAGCACAGTCTCACTCTGTTGTGTTGGCTAGACTTGAACTCAGAGATAAGCTTGACCTGTGTCTTACTAGTGCTGGTATTAAAGGTGTGCACCACCATCTGCAGCACAAGGCAAATTCTTACCATTCTGTGTTAGCCCTGTCTCCAAAATATCAGAGTTACATACCAAAAAAAAAAAAAAAAAAAAAAAAGAAAATCAATGCATTGAGTTGAATAGAGTTATGTTTGAAGCATAAGGATCGTGGCTATTTTAGCATGAATGCATACAAGAAAAAAAATGGATTTTTAATTAACTCCCCCACCTACACACACACAGCTGCCCTGAAATTCATATGTAGACCAAACTGGCCAAACCCTGAATTACTTTAGGATGAAAGCTTTATAAATTCCATTTCTGAGTCCCATCTGTATTGTCCCTTGTCGCTATTTGTACTTTAACAAAACTGAGGACATTGCTAACTTTGTGTGTTCAGAGAATGCTGTTGATATGTGTGCAGATGCATGTCCCTTTGTGTGGATCTGGAGACCGGAGAATTCTTGTTCATACATGTACAGTTGTGTGTGCTTTTGTGTGTGTGTGTGTGTGTGTAGCCAGAGATCAACCTTGGGTGTTGTTTCTCA
This sequence comes from Sigmodon hispidus, assembly GCA_004025045.1. Taxonomy (NCBI): domain Eukaryota; kingdom Metazoa; phylum Chordata; class Mammalia; order Rodentia; family Cricetidae; genus Sigmodon; species Sigmodon hispidus. Next base: position 154,956 of record PVIH01003608.1, read on the forward strand.
GGAGCCATCCAACTTTTTTTTTTCCTCAAAAAAAGATTTAATTTTTTTTTAAAAAATTGTGTGTATAGATAAGGTATGTGATATTGTCAATATGTGCACAGTACTCTCAGAGGCCAGACAAGGATCAGATTCCCTAGAGTTGAGCACTATTACATGGGGGCTTAGAACCTTACATGGTTCCCTGGAAGAAGTATATGCTCATAGCTGCTGAGTCATCTCTGCAGCCACCAGCTTGTTTTCTTTTTTTTTTTTTTTTTTTTTTAAACTTTATTTATTTGCCTTGGTGTTTTGTCAGAACTGGAACTACAGACAGTTGTTAGCTGCCATGTGGGTGCTGGGAATTGAACCCGGGTCCTCTAGAAGAGCAGACGGTGCCCTTAACCGCTGAGCCATCTCTCCAGCCCCAGCTTGTTTTCTAAGACAGGACTTCTCACTGGACACAAAACTCTGACTAAACAGGAAGCCTCAGGAATCTATCTACTTATCTCTAGCTCACCTCATACCACAGCCACCACCGTCACCTTGTCACCAAGCCTGGCTCTTACGTGGATGAGATCAAACTCAGGTCCTTGTGTGTGCACCGCAAAGGATGGCCCACATCCCCTCACCCCCAAGCCCATCACCATCTTAGCTAGCTGTTTTAGTACAGTCTGTCCGTAGATTGCCTTCCGTCTGCTAAGGCCTGGTCTTTTTCTTTTTCTTTTTTTAAAGATTTATTTATTTATTATGTAAATAGTATACAGACGAGGGCACCAAATGTCATCATAGATAGTTGTGAGCCACCATGTGGTTGCTGGGAATTGAACTCAGGACCTCTGGAAGAATAGTCAGTGCCCTTAACCTCTGAGCCATCTTTCCAGCCCCAGGCCTGGTCTTCTGTTGATTAATTATGAGGAAAAATGGATATTTAATTGATAATGTGTTTTATATAATATGCATCTTATAAAGCATTAGTGGCTTTATGAGGTAATGAAGTATATTCTCTATATGTTGTATGAGTGCTTCCTGTATGTCTGTGCAATATGTATGTGACTGGTGCCTGTGCAGGTCAGAAGAAGGCATCAGAGCCCCTGGGACTGGAGTTACAGTTAGTTGTGAACCACCATGTGGGTGCTGGAAATCAAACCCAGGTCCTCTGTAAGAGCAGTAAATGCTCTCCCCTGCCGGACCATCTCTTCAGCCCTTGTGCTATGTATTCTTTACATAAAATGGTTTGAGTCTTTCTAAGATGGGAAATGAAATTATGTTTAGTCACTATACCAGTTTTAGCTTTTAGAATTGTAATAGTGAGTAGGTACTTCCTGTAGCTTCAGAGAAAGGACTCCACTTCTGAAGTCCCGTCATTCCCTCTTCAGTGTTATACAGCGGCAGCTCACATGTGAGTATAACTTAGTCTGAACTTAGGACTGTGCTCCTGAAGACACATAAGGAATTGTTTCCAGTGTAGGAAAAGACAACTGTCAGTGGACCAAATAGATAAAACTGTTACATTTAATCTAGAAATAAAGAAGATATATACAATCGAGATGAACATTTATAACACTTAGAATGAGCTTTGAATATTAAAATAAAACCATGTGTCTGGGTATGATAACTCATATTTTCAATTCCAGCATTTGGAAGCAGAGAATAGCAGATCTCTGTGAGTTTGAGGCCAGCCTGGCCTACATAGTAAGTTTCAGGCTAGCCAAAGCTGTCTAGTAAGACTCTTATCGATGATGATGATGATGACGATGATGATGATAACAAAGCATGGAGCTAAAGAGATGGTTCAGTGTGTAAGAATATTTGCTCTTTGGACATAAAGACCAGATTTCAAAAGACTGTATGGAGCTGGACGTGGGTTTCCATGCCTGTTACCCACTGTTGGGGTACAGAATCCTGCACACCCAGAAGCAGGCTGGCCAGCTATTATAGCTGAAACAGAAAGTTCCCAGTGTTCTCAGAGATTTTGCCTTAAGAAAACAAGGTGCAGAACAGGAGTGGAGGTCTCAGTTGTCTCCTTCTGAACTACACATACGCACACACACAGGGACACACACTTTCATACTTACATGCGCACACACAGGGACACACACTTTCATACTTACATGTGCACACAGGGACACACACTTTCATACTTACATGTGCACACAGGGACACACACTTTCATACTTA